>CM046035.1:41121827-41375832 GCA_025215565.1 Flaveria ramosissima
GGACAGTTGCTTGCAAGTCCATCCAGGCCATCATTAACCAACATCTACAGCTTGATGATGAAGAAGGTGAGGTGTCCTTCCCAAAGAAGCTGTAATCTTCTTTTGAGCAGATGGGCTATGAGAGATTTCTCTGTAAAGACCTTTAGGAAAGGGAAGGCTCATCCCAATGGAATTCCTGCTCCATGTGGTATCCACAGCTTGTCAAACAAGCATGGTGGATGGGACCAGATTCCTGAGGATCTCTCCTTTAGTTCATGGAATGGTTCAAGGGGTCAAGTTCAGGTATTCACAATTTGTTTATACTAATTTACTTGCAAACTTAGACTCCTTAGAGTATTACATGTTTCCTAGATATGTTCAACACATTCTCAACTGTGAACTGGGCTCACAGTTGAGGGAAACAGGTAATATTCTTAAATTGGGACAGATGAAGCCCGGCATCTTTAAAATAATGAAGAAGCCAACTGTAGGCTTCTCTGGGGTAGAAACAGCCCTAGTCCCAAAAATGTTAGAGCTCATTGCTCAAGGTGACAACCTAGCAACACAGCTAGTGTTGAACCCACACCTCTTTTGTCCCTACCATTAAAAAGACCAGAAATCACCCTCACCTACCAAAGAAAATCCAAACGAACCCCTGCTCACTATTGAGTCTGTGCAGGCCCCCAAATACTCAACCTTACAGGAAGAAGTGGACACTAGAGCTCCCACTTCTCCTGAGGAGCAAACCACTCCCATTGTTTCACCTATCAGGGCTGAGGTTCCTCAAGCTCACCCTGATGAGCTCAATAGCCCAACAACCTTAGCCTTCACTCTGAGTCTCAACACTCAAGTGGACAACCTTCAGGGGACAGCTACCATCCCCAGCCTTTGGATCTCAACCAACCAATTCCCAACCTATCCTTTTACACTGATGAAGACTTAGGATTCAGTGAGTACCATGAGTCTCTCTTCTCCTCCCTACTCAAAGAGAGATGAGTACCTCTGACTCTCCTCAGTCTATCCCCCATCAGTCACCTGTTACTGAGGTGACACTTCTGAACCTGTTCAGGATGTCCATATGGAAGAGGCTCTCACTTTTTGAAAGTGATTACATCATTAAGACCTCAACCATGGCAACTCAGCCCATGGCATCTCAACTGAGGCTGCCAGTGAGCAGAGGAAAACCAGCAGCCAAGAAACTCAAGCTGGTGGTGAGAGAGAGGACTTTGGTCCAATCATCTCATCCCCCAATGAATCTTCTGATGAAGATGAGGGGAATTGAGACTAAAGGTGCAAAAACTGTCAAAAACATGCACCTATTAGTCTCTAAGGTTAGTCACTTGGAATCTCAGGTGACTACCTTACAAAACAGGGTCAATGATCAGCAACTCCAGATTTCATATCTGCAGGAAAAACTAGCTGGGAGACCTTTAAGGAGAGCTCAACCAGGAACACAAGAACCTGTGAAGTGATTGACTTATCCTCCAGCTCACCTATGCAAGTGGGTGATGCTACCAAAAGGGGGAGAAAGTTGTTACAACACACAGAACCTGGGAGTTCTTCAGAGAGAATGGACATAGAGGACTCACCATCCTCACTTGCTGTTGTGCATTCTCAGCAACTTCCTCAAGTTCACATTAATGTGGACTCTATAGACTCTCTCATCAGGAGTCTCTTTGAGGAAGGCATACCAAGGGCTGTCTCATCTCCACCACTGGGAACTAGCATCAAATCATAAGGTGGAGGTATGATGATGACAGAAGAGCCCTCATACTTCAAAGAGTTCAAGGCCAACAAGAAGTTTTTCAATTCCAAAGCCTGAGCTTTTATGAAAGACTGGATTTAGTCAACTGCCACTTGTCAATCCAAGCAATTCAAGACAAGCTGACAGGCTGGCTCAAAGAATCCAAGACAGGATCATGGCAGAGTTCTCTCTAAGAAGGAGACTTAGGAATCAGGCAATGTCATCGGTCAACTGGATGTTGAGGTGGACCCTAAGATTAGTTTCATAGGGGAAACCTTGACTGAAGGCCCAGTGACAGAACCTGAGACCCCTGTCTCATCATCAACAACTGCTGCTGAGGTCCAAACTCCATCTGAGACACCTGCTGGTGAAGGTGTTTCTCAGCCTCTCTCTGGCCAGAGCATGGAAGCTACTCCAAGCAATGAAGGCCAAGCTTCATCCACCCTGAGTCACAAAGGTCTGTTGGTGACAAGGGAAAAGGATAATGACTCCTGAGGAAATTGAGGAGGAAGAGAGAGAGAGGAAAAGGAGACTAAGGGGAGAAAGTTCCACTGGGTCATCTAGCTTCATGCAAGCTGCAATCAGGGCTGCCCCCAGACCAAATACTCAGGATGATGAGTTAAGGGCAGTCAGGATTACCTACTTACAGACCAGGAACTATGACATTGATGAGATCATCTCCCTCCCCTTAGAAGAACTAAATGAACTGGCTGACAGAGAAGTGTCAAGAGAGTTGAAGGAGAAAGAGGATGCAATGATACTTCTCCAACTCAAAGAGGAGAAGAGACAGAAAAGACTTTACAAGCATGCTCCTACTCTCTCACCAGTTCAAGAAAGTCCTGCACAGAAGATGTGGCTCCACAAGAACCTCAGGTAGATAAAGAGGAAGATAGGATCAAGATGATCAACTACCTGAGTGCCACAGGCTTCTATCAGGCAGATGCACTTCTCCCCTTGTCCTATGACTTCATTGAGTTCGAGTACTTAAAGCAACTTGAGCTTGAGTTAGTCAAGGAAAGAAAGACAACCAAAGGAAACTAAGGGAAGAAGCTGCAAAGTCAAGGGCCACCATTCAAAAGAATGCAAAGAAGTCTGCTGACAGACAAAGAATGGTGAGCTTCTTGAAGCTGTATGGATTCTCCGGAAGGAGACTTGGCCCCATGTCTCTATCCACTATGGATGAGCATATTAGGGTGATCAAGCAGAAGATTAAGAGTGGAGAACTATTGACTTGCACTCTCTTCCAAGTCAAGTCCCACCTGAAGTGGAGGTCAAGTTTGAACAACCAGAGACACCTCAACCAGCACCTCCAGCTGAGCCCCAGCAAGCTCATCTTCTGATCCTAGGCAGGGTCAAACTCCCTCTCCTTCTGAACCTGTGAGGGAGGAACACCCAACTGAGAAGACACTGATGATCAACATGGTGCTGCAGACCAGTCTTCTCAGTTAAAGACAACCAAGAGGAAGAAGAGGATGGCTTCTAAACCAAAGACAAAGAAGAAGAAGCCAAAGTCATCTACCTCTGCACCTCAGGCTGAATCAGATCAACCTGAGGAAGTGCATGATGAGGCAGCCCAATCAACTCCTATTCAAGTGGCTCCTCTAACTAGTGAGACACCCATCTTGTCCTGGACATACTCTACCAATCCAGAGAGATGGACTGTTATCAGAGATCAAGGTGTTGAGAATGTCTACTCATGGCAAGACATAATCACTTACTTACCTCTGCATGATCTCTTTGAGATGAGAAGATATTATGAAAGTCTTGATGATCCTGACCATCTCATGAAGAAAGGAATGGTCCTGATTGTACTGAAGACTACCAACATTTGAAGATCTTCTAAGTGTTTTGGTAGCATCAGCCTAGGGGGAGTTTGTAAGGATTCCTGAAGTCTGATGCAACCCAAAACAGCTTAAGTGTCTCAGCAACATGCACTAAGTACTGAAGTGAAGAATGCTTCGGAAGTTTTACACAAAGCATTAGAAAATACTCTAAGTGTAAAATCTTCCGAAGCCAAGACCAATATCTTCCGAAGCCAAACATGAAGTCTTCCGAAGCTTCAGAGACAAGTCTTCCGAAGCCTCATCCTATGAAGACAGATTTCTTCCGAAGACTTTTAGTACACATGCTTTATCTGATGTACTGTTCCATAAAGCACCTTTTCCGCTGCATCTCTGTAAAGTCACCAACTTACATGAGTTGGTGAAAAGGGCCTTGCTTTTGGTAACTGTACATTGAGGTCTTGAGTATTCAACTTTCTACTTTATGTACTTTATCCTTTTGTATTGTAAAGGATGTGAGCTATGGCATGTCATAGTCACAAGGTCAAAAGGCAGATATGCCTTTTGATCCTACAATTGATTTGTTAGTGTCTAGTCAATTGTATCCAGCTGGCTTTCAAAGTATGGCCGGCTGTAGGTTGTAGTATAAGTATTTCAAGTTCTTGTATCTTTTCTTTATGCTTTGTAACACTTGTAAAAGAACTTGAGAAAGCAATATACTGCCTTCTTGAAACCCATACTCTCTTGTTCTGTCTCTTGCTTTACTTGTGTTCTTTGTATCACTTTGGTTACCCAGTTCACTGTTTGATTAGAGCTTAGTTATTCTCCTCATTGTGTTGTTGTGTTGTAATTGTGTTTAAGCCCTTAAACGGTCCTGCAAAGGTTCATGAGGTCAACTATCCTACTATGACTTGGAGCTAGAAGCTGTGGTCTTCGCGTTAAAGATTTGGAGGCACTATCTTTACGGGACAAAGTGCACCATATTCACCGACCACAAGAGTCTGAAATACTTCTTTGAGCAGAAGGATCTGAACATGAGGCAGAGACGATGGTTGGAGCTCATAAAAGACTATGATTGCGAGATCTATTACCATCCGGGCAAACCCAACGTGGTGGCGGATGCCCTTAGCCGAAAGGAGAGACCCGAGCCGATTCGGGTGAAGGCATACCAGTTGATCATGACCTCTGATGTAATGAAGCAAGTCAAAGAGTTTCAAGATGAAGCGCTGAAAGAAGATCATCTTAACTCTGAAAGAATGAGAGGTCTGGTTGGGGAATTGGGTGAAAACACACACGGTGTTAGAACCCGATTTGGGCGTGTGTGGATTCCTCGTTTTGGGGATCTACGGGTGAAGATAATGGATGAAGCTCATTACTCGATACTTCATTCATCCAGGTGCCACGAAAATGTACAATGACATGAAGAAAGATTATTGGTGGCCGGGTATGAAGCGCGATGTGGTGGAGTATGTGAGTAAGTGCCTTACTTGCTTAGAGGTGAAGGCCTAGCATCAAAAGCCGTATGGGAATATCCAACCTTTGGATATACCGGAATGGAAGTGGGAGCACATCACCATGGATTTCATTACGAAGCTGCCACGTACCCCGAAAGGGTACGATGCCATATGGGTGATAGTTGACCGTTTGACGAAGAGTGCTCACTTCCTACCGATCCGCGAGACATATTCTTCTGAGAGGTTGGCTGATCTGTTCATCAAGGAAATTGTAACTCGTCATGGTGTGCCGGTGTCCATTGTGTCGGATAGCGACACTCGGTTTACATCCAAATTTTGGAAGAAATTCCACGACGCTATGGGGACGAGGTTACATATTAGCACGGCTTATCATTGTGACATCCGTCACCTTAAGGTTCGTCAATTAACGTGATTCTCCGTTATCTATTCTTTGATCGATCATTCCTCATCCTTATTTGACTCTTTATATAGATATCATGTGTGCATTACCATCGTTGTGTGTGTGTTCATTATAATTATATGTTAACCTTAAAAACTATTTAAAACTCCCATTTCCGAAACCGCCAAATATATCATTTTTATATATATTAAACGTCACTAACAAAACCATTTCTTAAGTCATAATATCATTAAATGCGCTTTTACAATTAATATAAAATAACTAATAAAGTCGTTTTTCAACCGAACCAAATTTGGGAAACTCGGGGGTTATGTGCAGGGACTAAACTTGTAATTTTGCAAACTTGGGCTGGGTATATAAACCCCATACCAGCCCTAATTCACCATTTTCACCATCTTCTTCATCTTCTTCCTCTCTACACACACATCTTCTTCATTCTAGCACCAAATCCAACCCGTGTGGTCTCGTTTTCGTCGTCTAGACTTCATCTACAGCCTCATCTACTCATTTCTAGCAGGTAGACGACCTTGGTTGTCCATTTCCTTGCCTTTTCACGGCTGTCCAAACTAGGGTTTCGGGTGTTCGGGTTCAACCCGAACACACAAGGTCGTATGGGTGCGTGTGAGGTCTTTCTGCTTGTGTTTCATGTTTGTGTATGTTTGTTGAGTGTTTCTGGAAGTCCTTGTGGTGTAAAACCCGCGTTTAGAGTAGCTCGGGGGCTGCTCAGCCCGACCACAGTCACGATTCTGCAGTTCAGGTGACTGGGTCTGTCATGCGATTGCGCCGTGCGACTGAGTGAGTCGTGCGACTGAATCATGCGTCTGAGTCAATCGTGCGACTGAGTTGTGGACTAGGCATGTCGTGCGACTGTTTGATTGTATGCGATTGAGTCATGCGTGCGAATGAATGTATGCGATTGAGTCATGCGTATGAGTGATTGTGTGCGATTGAGTCAGGTGACCGACTGAGTGTATGCGATTGTGCGTGATTCGCACGACTGGAGTCCAATCGCACGAATGAAGGTTCAATCGTACGAAAGTAGCTAATTCGCACGATTGAAGGTTGATTCGTGCGTATGGAGGTTGAGTCGTGCGATTGGGTGTTGTGTGGTACGACTGAATGCCAGTCATACGAATGAAGGCTCAATCGTACGAATGAAGCTGATTCGCACGATTGAGGGTTGATTCGTGCGTATGGAGGTTGAGTCGTGCGTCTGGTCTTGTCGTGCGACTGTAATTGTTGTGTGTGATTCCTTCTTGTGCGTGGTGTGAGTATAACGTGTGATGTTGAGGTGACATTAACACAGTAGCCATTGTTCGGCCACAAAGATTAAAGTCAACGCTAAAAAGGGCACAAATACTATTTAAACAAATTAAACTGACGCTTTACAACCATCAACCGACTTATAACTATGGACACATATTCAATACTTCTTCAATAACAATGAGACTTTTACTCAAACATCATCATCAATGGCGACAATGTCTTGTACTTGGATCTACATAAGGTTTAGTACGTGTGTCTGTCTGTGTGAGATACACGCGACCCAGCCGATACGACCCGAACCGACCAATCATTATTGCGCGCTTATAACATATCATTAATGCTTAACAATAACTGTCAATAGGTGTTTGACTGTTCATTTGCATTCAACATTTGGGATTACATCGATCATACATACTTACCACTTAACAAGTGAGTTTCGTGGCCCCTTTTTACATTTATACAATATTTCAATCATTTACAACTTGGGGGAAAAGTATGCTTACTCATTTTCAATGCTGTACAACTTACTTACATTTTACATACAAGGAATCAACGTGATACTGTGTTGCAAGTACTATTTGATACATGCTTCGGTCTGCTGCGTGGTTCTATCTTTGCAACTATTTAATTCCAGTGTGGGAACCGACGGTTAGGTATTGGTAGTACTACTGGGTTGACACCCCCACCCTCGTTCGATGGTATACTAGTTGGTACCATCAGTGGCCCCAGTAACGGGCCCTTGGGTAAATATATGCCGACAATTTCTTTGTGTACGTCGCTAGGTTTGGTTGCAAAGCTCATGTCATGTGATTTTACTTGTGTAGATAACTGTATTCACGGTATTCCATTACGCTTACTTATACAGCATCACTTACATTTTATTACTTAAACCTGCGAGCTCACCAACAATTATGTTGACCGTTTTAAGCATATCTTTTCAGGTGATCATGCAAGTCCAGAAATCTAGGTGTGTTGCCTTAGTGGAGACCCTAGGATGCATTTTTGGGACTTAACATATTTTGACAAACAATCTTTTTGAACAATGTTATATGTGTAAACAATTATAATCTTTTGAAACTTGTTCCCGGGTTGTGGGAATTTACATTTACAATTTCATCATTATGTGATTATATGGTTCATTATCATGTTATTCTTATGGCTATGTTGTCGTGAACATTGACTAAACACGACACAAGTCCCCTTGTTGTCGGGTGTCGTCATGACACGCTTGTCATCACTTATTATATTGCATCTCTATCGCTTACCATGTGTTATGACGATCCCGATCTCGTTACATCCCCGTGTTTCGCTTTTAGCGGGGGTGTGACAGATTGGTATCAGAGCCATTGGTTATAGAGAATTAGGCAATACGCTTGACCTAGACTATAACCTAGGAACCTTCATGTAGAGTTGCATGCTAGGATCTGTATGCATATTATATCTCGTGTATGTGTTCCTCGCTGCTTGATTGTTCATCTATTTGTTATGTGATCTTTCCACCCTATGAGAGAGCCCTTGTGCTCACTCTTTATGGGATGCTTCTATTGGATCTTCCGTTCCCTCTACGCGCCGAGTTATTTTATCAGATCCGGGTATTAAACCCGAAGAGATCTTCACAGATCATGCTATTGCGCTTGACCTTGGTCATTGAGATTAACCCTGAGGAGGCTATGTCTGAAACCTCGAAAGAGGAAGAAATAGACAACCTCCGCTAGACTAAACATGATTGTATACGTGGATTTACAACTGTTATGATGGATTATTGTTGAGACATTACCAATTCATGGTGTGAGAACTGCACAAATTGCATGCGATGTGTGATGACAATAAGTGTGATATTAACTTGGGAATAATGGACTTGATGAGTGTTATGGATATACACTTTCAATTGATTTAAGCTTATGTGTTTACTTTTCTATGATTAGAACATGCCGCCTCGAAGAGTTACCCGTAGCAATAGTGGCGGGAGTGAAGCCCCAAGGGGCAGAGGCAGAGGCAGAGGCAGAGCTCCGAGAACAAATGATGGTCCTGCCAGTAACAGTCAAGGAACAGGGAACGTCGACATGGCAGCCCTGATCGCTCAACAGTTGGCCGCACTGATTCCTACTATCGTGGCCCAAGTGAGCGACGCACTCCAACAACACCACCCTCACGGGGATGGTGGCAACGATGATGGAGACAATGGAGAAAGAGCCCATGGTGGGATCGAAACTGAGATGGGAAACGGAAACCCGACCGGAAACGAAAGCAACCAAGAGACCGGAAATGGTGGTACAGCCGGTATTGAGACTAGGGTTGTTAATGCTCGTCGGGGGTGTTCATACAAGGAGTTTGTGGTTTGCAAACCAAGGGAATTCGATGGGAAGGGTGGGGCGATAGCCCTAACCAGGTGGCTAGAGAAGATGGAGGCAGTGATTGATATTAGTGAGTGCCTCGACAGTCAAAGGATCAAGTATGCCACTTGTTCACTACAGGGTAAGGCCCTAACCTGGTGGAACACCCAGGTTCAAGCTAGAGGACGAGAATCTGCGATGCAGATGTCATGGGATGAGTTCAAGGCCTTGATCACCGAGGAATACTGCCCTCTCAACGAGATGCAGAAATTAGAGCATGAGTTCTGGAATCATGCCATGGTGGGGGCAGGGCATGCAGCTTATACTGGCCGTTTTCATGAGCTGGCAAGGCTGGTTCCGCATCTGGTCACGCCGGAATCAAAGAGGATTGAGAGGTACATTTGGGGACTTGCGCCTCAAATTAGAGCAATGGTTACAACAGCCGCTCCTCCTACTATTCAAAGCGCAATTCTGAAAGCTGGCGCTTTGACTGATGAGATGGTGAGAACTGGGGTTTTGGGCAGAGGAGCCGAGAAGCGAAAGGATGTTGGGGAATCGAGCCGGTCGAGTGCCGGAAAGTTTGATACGAGGGTCAAGACGACCAGGAATTTTGTGGCCGTGTCTCAGGCCAAGAGGGAGTATGTGGGGCCGCACCCCAAATGTGACAGGTGCAACTATCATCATCCCCCAGGAGTGCAGTGCCGGGTGTGCGCGAACTGTAGGCGCCCGGGGCATTTGGCAAGAGATTGTAGAACTGCGCCGAATATGGTGGTACCCGCCGGGAATGCAAGGGCTTGTTTTGAGTGTGGGAGCCCTGATCATTACAGAAACATGTGTCCAGGCTGAATCGGGCACCAGGTCAACAGGGAAACAACCAGCAGCAGGTGATGGCTATAGCTGGGAATCAAGGCCCGACTACTCAGGGGAATGCAGCTCGGGGACGTGCATTCGTCATTGGAGCCAATGATGCTCGTCAGGACCCGAATGTTGTCATGGGTACGCACTTACTCAATCATCACTTCGCATCTATATTATTTGATACTGGAGCAGACAATAGTTTTATATCTTCTGAGTTTGTGCAATTGCTTGATTTGAGTCCTAGTAGGCTAGAAACTAGCTACTCTGTAGAGATGGCCAATGGTAGGGTTGTTCAGGCCGATGAGATCATTAGGAAGTGCTCGTTAATATTGGAGGATCATGCCTTCGATATAGATTTGATACCCTTCGAGTTAGGAAGCTTTGATGTGATTGTGGGTATGGATTGGTTGTCGCAAAACGGAGCAGAGTTTGTCTGTCGGGACAAAATAGTACGAATCCCTATGCCAAACGGGGAGGTACTCAAGAATCAGGGAGAACGACCGGGTAAGAACTTAAAGCTTATTTCCTGCATGAAAGCACGCCAGAGTTTACGAAAGCAGTGCTACGCTTTTCTGGCCCATGTGGTTGAAAAGAAAGACGAAGAGAGGAAATTAGTAGATATTCCAATGGTACGGGATTACCCAGATGTATTCCCAGATGACTTGTCTGGTTTGGCTCCTCCACGACAAGTGGAATTCCGTATAGAGTTGGTTCCTGGAGCTACACCGGTAGCAAAAACGCCATATCGACTAGCGTCGTCCGAAATGCAAGAGTTGTCTAGTCAGTTACAGGAACTACTGGGGAAGGGTTTTATTCGACCGAGTCATTCACCGTGGGAGCACCGGTACTATTCGTCAAAAAGAAGGATGGATCGTTCCGCATGTGCATCGATTACCGTGAACTGAACAAGTTGACTGTGAAGAATCGATATCCTCTCCCCAGGATCGACGATTTGTTTGACCAGCTACAGGGAGCTTCGTATTTCTCAAAGATCGATCTTCGTTCTGGTTATCATCAGCTAAGGGTTTTCGAGGACGACATACCGAAGACTGCGTTCAGAACTCGTTATGGGCACTATGAGTTCTTGGTCATGTCGTTTGGGCTGACTAACGCACTAGCTGTGTTCATGGATCTAATGAATCGGGTGTGCAAACCTTGCTTGGATAAGTTCGTGATCGTGTTCATAGACGATATCCTTATCTACTCCCGATCGAAAGAGGATCACGAAGAACACCTTCGGGCAATTCTGGAGCTGCTACGAGAAGAGAAACTTTTCGCCAAGTTCTCAAAATGTGAGTTTTGGTTGCGGGAAGTGAAGTTTTTGGGTCATGTGGTTAATGAGGACGGAGTCATGTAGATCCCGGCAAGATCGAAGCGGTGAAGAAATGGGATACGCCCCAGACGCCATCCGAGATACGGCAATTTTTAGGATTGGCCGGTCATTATCGTCGCTTCATCTCGAATTTCTCAAAGATCGCGCAACCATTAACCCTGCTTACTCAGAAAGACAAGAAGTTTGACTGGGGATATGCACAAGAACAAGCGTTCCAAACGTTGAAAGAGAAGTTGTGCAACGCGCCTATATTGTCTCTCCCAGACGGAACTGATGATTTTGTGGTTTACTGCGATGCGTCACATCAAGGATTGGGATGTGTATTAATGCAGAAGGATAAGTGATTGCCTACGCTTCGCGACAGCTTAAAGTGCACGAAAAGAACTACACCACTCATGATCTTAAGTTGGGCGCTGTAGTATTTGCACTCAAGATTTGGAGGCATTACCTGTATGGAACCAAATGCATCATCTTCACTGATCATAAGAGCCTCCAACATATTCTAGATCAGAAGGAACTTAATATGCGCCAACGACGTTGGGTAGAGCTTCTTAGTGACTACGATTGTGAAATCCGGTATCACCCGGGGAAAGCCAACGTGGTGGCCGATGCTTTAAGCCGTAAAGAGCGTGTGAAACCACTACGTGCTCGAGCGTTGGGATTGACCATTCAAACCAACTTGAAGGCTCAGATCCAAATTGCACAAAGTGAGGCGTTGAAAGAAGAAAACCTTGCGGGAGAAGAATTGCGGGGGTTAGATAAACAGATGATTCGCAAGGATGATGGTATTCAGTACTTCATGGATCGCATATGGGTACCCAAATGGGGAGGTGTACGTACCTTAGTCATGGATGAAGCCCACAAGACGCGATATTCTATTCATCCTGGTGCAGACAAGATGTATCATGATCTCAAGGATCTGTACTGGTGGCCATGCATGAAGCAAGACATTGCCTTATACGTCAGCAGATGTTTGACGTGTTCCAAAGTTAAAACTGAACATCAGAAACCATCGGGATTATTACAGCAACCTGAGATACCCGAGTGGAAATGGGAGAACATAGCTATGGATTTCATCACCAAACTCCCTAGAACAAACAGCTGTCATGACTCGATATGGGTCATTGTGGATCGAATGACAAAGTCCGCACATTTCTTGCCTATCCGAGAAGATTACAAGATGGATAAGTTGCCGAGATTGTACATCAAGGAGGTCATGTCACGGCACGGGGTGCCGGTCCCAGTCATATCCGACCGTGATAGCCGATTCACTTCACGATTTTGGCAGACATTACAGAAAGCGATGGGCACTCGATTAGACATGAGTACCGCCTATCACCCTCAGACAGATGGCCAAAGTGAACGAACTATACAGACGCTAGAAGACATGTTGAGAGCGTGTGTAATCGATTTTGGTGGTAGTTGGGATTCTCATCTACCGTTGATTGAGTTCTCCTACAACAACAGCTACCATACAAGCATTGGGTGTGCTCCATTTGAAGCGTTGTATGGAAGGAAATGCAGATCTCCCGTTTGTTGGGCCGAAATTGTGAAAGTCAGCTAACAGGCCCAGAGATCATCCAAGAAACAACAGACAAGATTTTTCAAATCAAAGACCGACTTAAAGCCGCACGAGATCGCCAAAAGAGCTATGCCGACAACCGTCGGACGCCTCTAGAATTCAACGTTGGGGATCGTGTATTACTCAAAGTCTCCCCTTGGAAAGGATTCGTTCGATTTGGAAAGAAAGGGAAGTTAGCCCCAAGATACGTTGGACCATTCGAGATCACTGAAAGAATCGGTCCAGTGGTTTACCGGTTAAGGTTGCCACAAGAACTTAGCGGTGTGCATGATACTTTTCACGTGTCAAACCTCAAGAAGTGTTTGGCTGATGAATCCCTTCACGTGCCAATCGAGGAAATCAAGATTGATGAAAAGCTTCATTTTGTTGAGGAACCCATCGAGATCATGGATCGAAAGGTCAAGCAACTGAAGCGCAGTAGGATACCTATTGTTCGCGTAAGGTGGAATTCAAAACGAGGGACAGAGTTTACATGGGAACGTGAAGATCAGATGAAACTCAAATATCCACATCTTTTCGAGGATGACACTCTTGGACCTAACTCCAGCTGAATTTCGGGACGAAATTCTTTCAACTGGGGGACACTGTGACATCCGTCACCTTAAGGTCCGTCAATTAACGTGATTCTCCGTTATCTATTCTTTGATCGATCATTCCTTATCCTTATTTGACTCTTTATGTGGATGTCATGTGTGCATTACCATCGTTGTGTGTATGTTCATTATAATTATATGTTAACCTTAAAAACTATTTAAAACTCCCATTTCCGAAACCGCCAAATATGTCATTTTTATATATATTAAACGTCACTAACAAAACCATTTCTTAAGTCATAATATCATTAAATGCGCTTTCACAATTAATATAAAATAACTAATAAAGTCGTTTTTCAACCGAACCAAATTTGGGAAACTCGGGGGTTATGTGCAGGGACTAAACTTGTAATTTTGCAAACTTGGGCTGGGTATATATACCCCATACCAGCCTTAATTCACCATTTTCACCATCTTCTTCATCTTCATCCTCTCTACACACACATCTTCTTCATTCTAGCACCAAATCCAACCCGTGTGGTCTCGTTTTTGTCGTCTAGACTTCATCTACAGCCTCATCTACTCATTTCTAGTAGGTAGACGACCTTGGTTGTCCATTTCCTTGCCATTTCACGGCTGTCCAAACTAGGGTTTCGGGTGTTCGGGTTCAACCCGAACACACGAGGTCGTATGGGTGCGTGTGACATCTTTTTGCTTGTGTTTCATGTTTGTGTATGTTTGTTGAGTGTTTCTGGAGGTCCTTGTGGTGTAAAACCCGTGTTTAGAGCAGCTCGGGGGCTGCTCAGCCCGACCACAGTCGCGATTCTGCAGTTCAGGCGACTGGGTCTGTCATGCGATTGAGCCGTGCGACTGAGTGAGTCGTGCGACTGAATCATGCGTCTGAGTCAATCGTGCGACTGAGTTGTGCGACTAGGCATGTCGTGCGACTGAGTCATGCGACTGTGTGATTGTATGCGATTGAGTCATGCGTGCGAATGAATGTATGCGATTGAGTCATGCGTATGAGTGATTGTGTGCGATTGAGTCAGGTGACCGACTGAGTGTATGCGATTGTGCGTGATTCGCACGACTGGAGTCCAATCGCACGAATGAAGGTTCAATCGTACGAAAGTAACTAATTCGCACGATTGAAGGTTGATTCATGCGTATGGAGGTTGAGTCGTGCGATTGGGTGTTGTGTGGTACGACTGAATGCCAGTCATACGAATGAAGGCTCAATCGTACGAATGAAGCTGATTCGCACGATTGAGGGTTGATTCGTGCGTATGGAGGTTGAGTCGTGCGTCTGGTCTTGTCGTGCGACTGTAATTGTTGTGTGTGATTCCTTCTTGTGCGTGGTGTGAGTATAACGTGTGATGTTGAGGTGACGTTAACACAGTAGCCATTGTTCAGCCACAAAGATTAAAGTCAACACTAAAAAGGGCACAAATACTATTTAAACAAATTAAACTGACGCTTTACAACCATCAACCGACTTATAACTATGGACACATATTGAATACTTCTTAAATAACAATGAGACTTTTACTCAAACATCATCATCAATGGCGACAATGTCTTGTACTTGGATCTACATAAGGTTTAGTACGTGTGTCTGTCTGTGTGAGATACACGCAACCCAGCTGATACGACCCGAACCGACCAATCATTATTGCGCGCTTATAACATATCATTAATGCTTAACAATAACTGTCAATAGGTGTTTGACTGTTCATTTGCATTCAACATTTGGGATTACATCGATCATACATACTTACCACTTAACAAGTGAGTTTCGTGGCCCCTTTTTACATTTATACAATATTTCAATCATTTACAACTTGGGGGAAAAGTATGCTTACTCATTTTCAATGCCGTACAACTTACTTACATTTTACATACAAGGAATCAACGTGATACTGTGTTGCAAGTACTATTTGATACATGCTTCGGTCTGCTGCGTGGTTCTATCTTTGCAACTATTTAATTCCAGTGTGGGAACCGACGGTTAGGTATTGGTAGTACTACTGGGTTGACACCCCCACCCTCGTTCGATGGTATACTAGTTGATACCATCAGTGGCCCCAGGAACGGGCCCTTGGATGAATATATGCCGACAATTTCTTTGTGTACGTCGCTAGGTTTGGTTGCAAAGCTCATGTCATGTGATTTTACTTGTGTATATAACTGTATTCATGGTATTCCATTACGCTTACTTATACAGCATCACTTACATTTTATTACTTAAACCTGCGAGCTCACCAACAATTATGTTGACCGTTTTAAGCATATCTTTTCAGGTGATCATGCAAGTCCAGGAATCTAGGTGTGCTGCCTTAGTGGAGACCCTAGGATGCATTTTTGGGACTTAACATATTTTGACAAACAATCTTTTTGAACAATGTTGATATGTGTAAACAATTATAATCTTTTGAAACTTGTTCCCGGGTTGTGGGAATTTACATTTACAATTTCATCATTATGTGATTATATGGTTCATTATCATGTTATTCTTATGGCTATGCTGTCGTGAACATTGACTAAACACGACACAAGTCCCCTTGTTGTCGGGTGTCGTCATGACACGCTTGTCATCACTTATTATATTGCATCTCTATCGCTTACCATGTGTTATGACGATCCCGATCTCGTTACATCCCCGTGTAAATTCGCTTTTAGCGGGGGTGTGACAGATTGGTATCAGAGCCATTGGTTATAGAGAATTAGGCAATACGCTTGACCTAGACTATAACCTAGGAACCTTCATGTAGAGTTGCATGCTAGGATCTGTATGCATATTATATCTCGTGTATGTGTTCCTCGCTGCTTGATTGTTCATCTATTTGTTATGTGATCTTTCCACCCTATGAGAGAGCCCTTGTGCTCACTCTTTATGGGATGCTTCTATTGGATCTTCCGTTCCCTCTGCGCGCCGAGTTATTTTATCAGATCCGGGTATTAAACCCGAAGAGATCTTCACAGATCATGCTATTGCGCTTGACCTTGGACATTGAGATTAACCCTGAGGAGGCTATGTCTGAAACCTCGAAAGAGGAAGAAATAGACAACCTCTGCTAGACTAAACATGATTGTATACGTGGATTTACAACTGTTATGATGGATTATTGTTGAGACATTACCAATTCATGGTGTGAGAACTGCACGAATTGCATGCGATGTGTGATGACAATAAGTGTGATATTAACTTGGGAATAATGGACTTGATGAGTGTTATGGATATACACTTTCAATTGATTTAAGCTTATGTGTTTACTTTTCTATGATTAGAACATGCCGCCTCGAAGAGTTACCCGTAGCAATAGTGGCGGGAGTGAAGCCCCAAGGGGCAGAGGCAGAGGCAGAGGCAGAGCTCCAAGAACAAATGATGCTCCTGCCAGTAACAGTCAAGGAACAGGGAACGTCGACATGGCAGCCCTGATCGCTCAACAGTTGGCCGCACTGATTCCTACTATCGTGGCCCAAGTGAGCGACGCACTCCAACAACACCACCCTCACGGGGATGGTGGCAACGATGATGGAGACAATGGAGAAAGAGCCCATGGTGGGATCGAAACTGAGACGGGAAACGGAAACCCGACCGGAAACGAAAGCAACCAAGAGACCGGAAATGGTGGTACAGCCGGTATTGAGACTAGGGTTGTTAATGCTCGTCAGGGGTGTTCATACAAGGAGTTTGTGGCTTGCAAACCAAGGGATCGACGATTTGTTTGACCAGCTACAGGGAGCTTTGTATTTCTCAAAGATCGATCTTCGTTCTGGTTATCATCAGCTAAGGGTTTTCGAGGACGACATACCGAAGACTGCGTTCAGAACTCGTTATGGGCACTATGAGTTCTTGGTCATGCCGTTTGGGCTGACTAACGCACTAGCTGTGTTCATGGATCTAATGAATCGGGTGTGCAAACCTTACTTGGATAAGTTCGTGATCGTGTTCATAGACGATATCCTTATCTACTCCCGATCGAAAGAGGATCACGAAGAACACCTTCGGGCAATTCTGGAGCTGCTACGAGAAGAGAAACTTTTCGCCAAGTTCTCAAAATGTGAGTTTTGGTTGCGGGAAGTGAAGTTTTTGGGTCATGTGGTTAATGAGGACGGGATTCATGTAGATCCCGGCAAGATCGAAGCGGTGAAGAAATGGGATACGCCCCAGACGCCATCCGAGATACGGCAATTTTTAGGATTGGCCGGTTATTATCGTCGCTTCATCTCGAATTTCTCAAAGATCGCGCAACCATTAACCCTGCTTACTCAGAAAGACAAGAAGTTTGATTGGGGATATGCACAAGAACAAGCGTTCCAAACGTTGAAAGAAAAGTTGTGCAACGCGCCTATATTGTCTCTCCCAGACGGAACTGATGATTTTGTGGTTTACTGCGATGCGTCACATCAAGGATTGGGATGTGTATTAATGCAGAAGGATAAGGTGATTGCCTACGCTTCGCGACAACTTAAAGTGCACAAAAAGAACTACACCACTCATGATCTTGAGTTGGGCGCTGTAGTATTTGCACTCAAGATTTGGAGGCATTACCTGTATGGAACCAAATGCATCATCTTCACTGATCATAAGAGCCTCCAACATATTCTGGATCAGAAGGAACTTAATATGCGCCAACGACGTTGGGTAGAGCTTCTTAGTGACTACGATTGTGAAATCCGGTATCACCCGGGGAAAGCCAACGTGGTGGCCGATGCTTTAAGCCGTAAAGAGCGTGTGAAACCACTACGTGCTCGAGCGTTGGGATTGACCATTCAAACCAACTTGAAGGCTCAGATCCAAATTGCACAAAGTGAGGCGTTGAAAGAAGAAAACCTTGCGGGGGAAGAATTCCGGGGGTTAGATAAACAGATGATTCGCAAGGATGATGGTATTCAGTACTTCATGGATCGCATATGGGTACCCAAATGGGGAGGTGTACGTACCTTAGTCATGGATGAAGCCCACAAGACGCGATATTCTATTCATCCTGGTGCAGACAAGATGTATCATGATCTCAAGGATTTGTATTGGTGGCCAGGCATGAAGAAAGACATTGCCTTATACGTCAGCAGATGTTTGACGTGTTCCAAAGTTAAAACTGAACATCAGAAACCATCGGGATTATTACAGCAACCTGAGATACCCGAGTGGAAATGGGAGAACATAGCTATGGATTTCATCACCAAACTCCCTAGAACAAACAGCTGTCATGACTCGATATGGGTCATTGTGGATCGAATGACAAAGTCCGCACATTTCTTGCCTATCCGAGAAGATTACAAGATGGATAAGTTGGCGAGATTGTACATCAAGGAGGTCATGTCACGGCACGGGGTGCCGGTCCCAGTCATATCCGACCGTGATAGCCGATTCACTTCACGATTTTGGCAGACATTACAGAAAGCGATGGGCACTCGATTAGACATGAGTACCGCCTATCATCCTCAAACAGATGGCCAAAGTGAACGAACTATACAGACGCTAGAAGACATGTTGAGAGCGTGTGTAATCGATTTTGGTGGTAGTTGGGATTCTCATCTACCGTTGATTGAGTTCTCCTACAACAACAGCTACCATACAAGCATTGGGTGTGCTCCATTTGAAGCGTTGTATGGAAGGAAATGCAGATCTCCCGTTTGTTGGGCCGAAATTGGTGAAAGTCAGCTAACAGGCCCAGAGATCATCCAAGAAACAACAGACAAGATTTTTCAAATCAAAGACCGACTTAAAGCCGCACGAGATCGCCAAAAGAGCTATGCCGACAACCGTCGGAAGCCTCTAGAATTAAACGTTGGGGATCGTGTATTACTCAAAGTCTCCCCTTGGAAAGGAGTCGTTCGATTTGGAAAGAAAGGGAAGTTAGCCCCAAGATACGTTGGACCATTCGAGATCACTGAAAGAATCGGTCCAGTGGCTTACCGGTTAAGGTTGCCACAAGAACTTAGAGGTGTGCATGATACTTTTCACCTGTCAAACCTCAAGAAGTGTTTGGCCGATGAATCCCTTCACGTGCCAATCGAGGAAATCAAGATTGATGAAAAGCTTCATTTTGTTGAGGAACCCATCGAGATCATGGATCGAAAGGTCAAGCAACTGAAGCGCAGTAGGATACCTATTGTTCGCGTAAGGTGGAATTCAAAACGAGGGCCAGAGTTTACATGGGAACGTGAAGATCAGATGAAACTCAAATATCCACATCTTTTCGAGGATGACACTCTTGGAACTAACTCCAGCTGAATTTCGGGATGAAATTCTTTCAACTGGGGGATACTGTGACATCCGTCACCTTAAGGTCCGTCAATTAACGTGATTCTCCATTATCTATTCTTTGATCGATCATTCCTCATCCTTATTTGACTCTTTATGTGGATATCATGTGTGCATTACCATCGTTGTGTGTATGTTCATTATAATTATATATTAACCTTAAAAAGTATTTAAAACTCCCATTTCTGAAACCGCCAAATATATCATTTTTATATATATTAAACGTCACTAACAAAACCATTTCTTAAGTCATAATATCATTAAATGCGCTTTTACAATTAATATAAAATAACTAATAAAGTCGTTTTTCAACCGAACCAAATTTGGGAAACTCGGGGGTTATGTGCTGGGACTAAACTTGTAATTTTGCAAACTTGGGCTGGGTATATAAACCCCATACCAGCCCTAATTCACCATTTTCACCATCTTCTTCATCTTCATCCTCTCTACACACACATCTTCTTCATTCTAGCACCAAATCCAACCCGTGTGGTCTCGTTTTCGTCGTCTAGACTTCATCTACAGCCTCATCTACTCTTTTCTAGCAGGTAGACGACCTTGGTTGTCCATTTCCTTGCCTTTTCACGGCTGTCCAAACTAGGGTTTCGGGTGTTCGGGTTCAACCCGAACACACAAGGTCGTATGGGTGCGTGTGAGGTCTTTCTGCTTGTCTTTGATGTTTGTGTATGTTTGTTGAGTGTTTCTAGAAGTCCTTGTGGTGTAAAACCCGCGTTTAGAGCAGCTCGGGGGCTGCTCAGCCCGACCACAGTCGCGATTCTGCAGTTCAGGCGACTGGGTCTGTCATGCGATTGAGTCGTGCGACTGAGTGAGTCGTGCGACTGAATCATGCGTCTGAGTCAATCGTGCGACAGAGTTGTGCGACTAGGCATGTCGTGCGACTGAGTCGTGCGACTGTTTGATTGTATGCGATTGAGTCATGCGTGCGAATGAATGTATGCGATTGACTCATGCGTATGAGTGATTGTGTGCGATTGAGTCAGGTGACCGACTGAGTGTATGCGATTGTGCGTGATTCGCACGACTGGAGTCCAATCGCACGAATGAAGGTTCAATCGTACGAAAGTAGCTAATTCGCACGATTGAAGGTTGATTTGTGCGTATGGAGGTTGAGTCGTGCGATTGGGTGTTGTGTGGTACGACTGAATGCCAGTCATACGAATGAAGGCTCAATCGTACGAATGAAGGTGATTCGCACGATTGAGGGTTGATTCGTGCGTATGGAGGTTGAGTCGTGCGTCTGGTCTTGTCGTGCGACTGTAATTGTTGTGTGTGATTCCTTCTTGTGCGTGGTGTGAGTATGACGTGTGATGTTGAGGTAACATTAACACAGTAGCCATTGTTCGGCCACAAAGATTAAAGTCAACGCTAAAAAGGGCACAAATACTATTTAAACAAATTAAACTGACGCTTTACAAGCATCAACCGACTTATAACTATGGACACATATTCAATACTTCTTCAATAACAATGAGACTTTTACTCAAACATCATCATCAATGGCGACAATGTCTTGTACTTGGATCTACATAAGGTTTAGTACGTGTGTCTGTCTGTGTGAGATACACGCGACCCAGCCGATACGACCCGAACCGACCAATCATTATTGCGCGCTTATAACATATCATTAATGCTTAACAATAACTGTCAATAGGTGTTTGACTGTTCATTTGCATTCAACATTTGGGATTACATCGATCATACATACTTACCACTTAACAAGTGAGTTTCGTGGCCCCTTTTTACATTTATACAATATTTCAATCATTTACAACTTGGGGGAAAAGTATGCTTACTCATTTTCAATGCTGTACAACTTACTTACATTTTACATACAAGGAATCAACGTGATATTGTGTTGTAAGTACTATTTGATACATGCTTGGGATTGCTGCGTGGTTCTATCTTTGCAACTATTTAATTCCAGTGTGGGAACCGACGGTTAGGTATTGGTAGTACTACTGGGTTGACACCCCCACCCTCGTTCGATGGTATACTAGTTGGTACCATCAGTGGCCCCAGGAACAGGCCCTTGGGTGAATATATGCCGACAATTTCTTTGTGTACGTCCCTAGGTTTGGTTGCAAAGCTCATGTCATGTGATTTTACTTGTGTATATAACTGTATTCACGGTATTCCATTACGCTTACTTATACAGCATCACTTACTATTTATTACTTAAACCTGCGAGCTCACCAACAATTATGTTGACCGTTTTAAGCATATCTTTTCAGGTGATCATGCAAGTCCAGGAATCTAGGTGTGCTGCCTTAGTGGAGACCCTAGGATGCATTTTTGGGACTTAACATATTTTGACAAACAATCTTTTTGAACAATGTTGATATGTGTAAACAATTATAATCTTTTGAAACTTGTTCCCGGGTTGTGGGAATTTACATTTACAATTTCATCATTATGTGATTATATGGTTCATTATCATGTTATTCTTATGGCTATGCTGTCGTGAACATTGATTAAAAACGACACAAGTCCCCTTGTTGTCGGGTGTCGTCATGACACGCTTGTCATCACTTATTATATTGCATCTCTATCGCTTACCTTGTGTTATGACGATCCCGATCTCGTTACATCCCCGTGTTTCCGCTTTTAGCGGGGGTGTGACAATCTTCCCCAGACTGATGGTCAGTCCGAAAGGACCATTCAGACGCTGGAAGACATGCTTTGGGCATGTGTGATTGATTTTGGGGGAAGTTGGGATGACCACCTATCGTTAGCCGAATTCTCATACAACAACAGCTATCATGCCAGCATTGGTATGTCTCCATATGAGATGCTATACGGTAGGAGATGCAGAACACCCGTTTGTTGGGGTGATATTGGTCAAAAGGAATTGGGGAGCATCGAGGTAATCGAGGCTACGACTGAGAAGCTTGAGAAGATTAAAGCCTCCATGAAGGCAGCCAAAGATAGACAGAAGTCGTATGCTGATAAACGACGCAGGCCGATTGAGTTCCAGGTGGGTGACCGGGTCATGTTGAAGGTCTCACCTTGGAAGGGTATCATTCGCTTCCGAAATCGGGGCAAATTGAGCCCAAGGTATATAGGCCCTTTTCGAATCATTGCTCGAGTAGGAGAGGTGGCCTATAGACTGGAGTTACCGGATGAGTTAAGTGGAATTCACCCGATATTCCATGTATCTCATCTAAGGAAGTGCTTAGCTGATGAAGATATGATTGTTCCACTGGAGGATATCGAAGTGGACGAACGGCTCAATTATGTGGAGCAACCAGTGGCAATCATCGACCGAAAGGAGAAAAGGCTGAGAAATAAAGTGGTTCCTCTTGTGCGTGTACAGTGGAAGCACAGGTAGGGATCCGAGTCAACATGGGAGACTGAGGAAGATATGAGACAACATTATCCACGTTTGTTCAAAGAATAACAGGTTTCGGGGACGAAACCTATTTAAGGGGGGTGGACTTGTAACACCCGCTTATTTATTATTTTGAAGCCGACGAAAGAAGAAAAAGAAATAAAGTCCAAAGTCGAGGGACCAAACTCGCCAACGAAAGAAAGTCGGGAGAGTGGGAGTATATAAGGGAGAGGGCAGCCCTCACCCCCTCCCCTATTCTCATATTTTCAGCCATCTAGAGAGGAGAAGTGGGAAAGAAGAAGAAAAGAGGAAAAAGGGTCGGTTCGGGTGGTTCGAGTGGCCAAAATTGTCGTGTAGCAAGCCAAATCGAAGCCCTTGTCGTTGTGCTCATTTGTGTGAGTTTTAGGACCCCACTTTTACTTGTTTTCAACCGATTTTGGGGCTGGAAAGCATCAAAAACCCGTTTTGTATGTGTATGTGTTTGACCCATTTGGGTGTGATGTGTGTGATGCGTTTCGAGTAGGTTTCCGAGCTTGTGTGTGCTTGTATGGTGTTGTGGTATGCATTCCGAAGGTCTAGGATGGTTGATTTAGGCTTAGAATGGGTTTGGATGAGCTTTGTCACACCCCTGCTAAAAGCGGAAACACGGGGATGTAACGAGATCGGGATCGTCATAACACATGGTAAGCGATAGAGATGCAATATAATAAATGATGACAAGCGTGTCATGACGACACCCGACAACAAAGGGACTTGTGTCGTGTTTAGTCAATATTCACAACAACATAGCCATAAGCATAAACATGATAAATGATTCACATAACCAAATAAAGATGAAATTGTAATGTAAATTCCCACAACCCGGGAACAAGTATCAAAGATTGTAATTGTTTTATAAGACTAGAACATTGTTCAAAATAATTGTTTGTCAAATATGTTTAGTCCCAAAAATGCATCCTAGGGTCTCCACTAAGGCAGCACACCTAGATTTCCTCAATTTGCATGATCACCTGAAAAGATATGCTCAAAGATAGAACCACACAGCAGACCCAAGCATGTATCAGATAAGTACTTGTAAAACAGTATCACGTTGATTCCATGTATGTAAAATGTAAGTAAGTTGTACAGCATTGAAAATGGGTGAGCATACTTTTCCCCCAAGTTGTAAATGATTGAAATGTTGTATAAGCGTAAAAAGGGGCCACGAAACTCACTTGTTAAGTGGTAAGTATGTAAGATCAATGTATCCAAATGTTGAATGCAAATGAACGGTCAAACACCTATTGACAGTTATTGTTAATCATTAATGATATGAATGAAGCATATAATATTGTTCGGTCGGTTCGGGTTGTATCAGTTGGGTCGCGTGTAACACACACAAACAGACACATGTACTAGATCTTATGTAGATCCGAGTACTAGACATTGTCGCCATTGCTGGTGATATTTGAGTAAAAGTTTCATTGTTATTGGAGAAGTATTAGATAAATATCAGTAGTTATAAGTCGGTTGATAATTGTAAAACGTTAGATTGATTTGATTTTGAATAGTATTTGTGGCCTTTATAGCGTTGACTTTAATCTTTGTGGCCGAACAATGGCAACTGTGTTAATGTTACCTCAACATCACATGACATACACACACCACGCATACGAAGGAAATCACACACAACAACTTCAGTCGCACGACAGGACCAGACGCACGACTCAACACTTCATTCGCACGATCAACCCTCAATCGTGCGAATCAGCTTCATTCGTACGATTGAGCCTTCATTCGTATGACTGGCATTCAGTCGTACCACACAACACCCAGTCGCACGACTCAACCTCCATACGCACGAATCAACCTTCAATCGTGCAAATCAGCTTCATTCGTATGATTGAACCTTCATTCGTGCGATTGGACTCCAGTCATGCGATACACGCACGATCGCATACATTCATTCGGTCACCTGACTCAATCGCACACATTCATTCGCTCGCATGACTCAATCGAACACATTCATTCACAAGCATGACTCATTCGCACACATACACACAGTCGCACGACTCAGTCGCACGACACACCCAGTCGCACAACTCGGTCGCACGCATGACTTAGTCGCACGACTCATCCAGTCGCACGACTCATCCAGTCGCACGACTCAATCGCATGACAGACCCAGTCGCCTGGATAGCAGAATTGCGACTGTTGACTGGCTGAGCAGCCTTCGGCTGCACCGAACACGAGTTTTACACAACAAGGACTTCCAGAAACACTCTACACACATGCACAAACAAGAAGCACAAGCAGAAATACCTCACACGCACCCACACGACCTCATGTGTTCGGGTTGAACCCGAACACCCAAAACCCTAGTTTGGACAGCCGTGAATAAGCAAGAAAAAGGACAACCAAAGTCGTCTACCTGCTAGAATGGAGTAGACTAGGCTGTAGATGGAGCCTAGACGACGAAAACGAGACCAAGCGGGTCGGATTTGGTGCTAGAATGAAGATGAGAGGAGAAGAAGAGGATGAAGAAGATGAAGAAGAAGAAATGGTTCTAGGGCTGGAAAAATGGGGCTATTTATACCCATTCCAAGTTTGCAAAATGTCAAGTTTAGTCCCTCGACTTAACCCCCGAGTTTCCCAAATTTGTTTCGGTTGGAAATGACTTTAATAGATTAGTTATATTAATGATAAAAATGCATTTAATGATATTTATAACTTAAAAATGGTTTTATTAGTGACGTTAATTTTATATAAAAATGATATTTTTGGCGGTTACGAAGATGAAAGTTTTAAAAGTTTTTAAGGATAGCATATGATTACAATGAAAGAACAGGCACAATGATAATAAAGCAAGCATGATATCCACATAAAGAGTTAATAAAGATGAGGAATGATCGAACAAGGAATAGTTAACGGAAAGCCTCGTTAATTGACGGACCTTTTGGTGACGGATGTCACAAGCTTGGAGGCCGAAAATGGCAGATTGAGTTCGGGATGAACTCCATTCTGCATCAGCTAAGGCTATGCGACCGAATGGGGGCCATACGGCCGATTGAGAGGCGATTGAGGTTCATTCGCACGATTGGGATTCATTCGCACGATTGAGGGTTCATTCGCACGACAAAGGTTTCATTCGCACGACTGGGAGTCCAGTCGCAATGGGAGTCATACGACTGAGGGTCCAGTCGCATAGGTGGCTAGTCGCATGAGTCCATTCGCATTAGTTCCATCCGCATGAGGTCCATACGCCCGACTGAATTTTCATTTGCATAGATGTTTATCCGCATGAGTCCAATCGCATGATGTTCAGTCGCATGGAGGCCATGCGACTGAAGAGTGTCCATACGCCCGAATAGGGCTGTTGCACTCGAAGGAAAGTGTAGTTCGACTTCTGACTTTCGGGGGAAAGTGCAGATGTAAGCTTTGACGTAAAGTTTCCCGTAAGAGCATGTAAGATGATTGTTATGGCCTTAGAGAGCATGTTGGGCATGATGATGATGATGTTGCATGTTTATGCATGTTATGTAAGTATGATGTTGCCCTGTATGATGATGATGACTATGACTGTGTATGATACGTTCCTTATGATGTTGTATGTTTATCTTTTATCTTTCTTGTGGCTTTACGTGTCATGTTAATGAATGAATAAAGTATTATGTAACGTAAAGTGAGAGATAATGAAAGAGGCACATGAAGTAAGAATGCATGCATTAATGAATGATGAATAAATGAAGGAAAGGCTTGCAAGCACATATATGAGGTGAGCGACTCTGTGTTGCAAGAGACTCGGATGATGTGCAATCATTGAGATTGCCCATGGGGTGAGCAACCTTGTTGTTGCAAGAGAATCGAATAGCGTGCTATCAAGATGTTGCCATGAGGTGAGCAACCTTGTTGTTGCAAGAGACTCGGATAGCGTGCTATCGTTAAGATTGACAATGAGGTAAGCAACCCTATGGTTGTAACAGACTCGGATAGCGTGCAATCATTTAGATTGCTATTGAGGTGAGCGACTCTGTTGTCGCAACAGACTCGGAAGAATGAACGTATGAAAAGAACGAAAGATAACGAATGAGATGAAAGATAATAATGACATTATTTGTGTATACGTATGCTGAATGATCGCATGAGAAAAGGAATAGTTTTAATGAAAGTAAAATATGTTTTATTATAAAACTAGAACTCACTCAGCAACGCTGACTTTTTATATGTTTTCCAGTTGGCAGGTAATGATTGCTGAGGATGGCACTGCAAGGCTACTCGGCTCTTTTGGGATGGCATCCATTTATAAAGCTTTTGTGATGTAATGCAAACATGTATTTTGTAATCGGATAATGATGTATTATTTGGCACAAGTGTTTATAATGAAATGAGATGTCATTTTTGAATGTTTCCGCTGCAATATTTTCATGAAACAAATGTAATTATATGTTTTATGCGCGATGAATGACCAACTGTAAGCGTCCCGGGAACGGGGCCTTACAACAATGGTTCATGCATTGATAGTTTTTGCCTCTTCGTAACAGCCCCAATGCTATGGAGTTTTGATTCTCAAGCCCTCTTAACAAACTTGTGAACTAATCTAATAATATCTGATTATAATCATTTTTGGAATCACTCTAATCAATCATAAATGGAATATAGTATCTAATGTACAAATAAAACCCAAAACAAAACACGAAACCACACGAACGAGCCTTGGAATCAATACACTCATGCCAAAAACTTGACGAGAACATTCCCCAACAAACTTCAAACATTCTTCACCCAAAAATCCACCGAATCAATCATAAATACAACCGGGGATCCACGGAATACTTTATTACCATCTAGAAAACGGAACTTGGTGTAAGTAAACTCGAAAATACTCGTATTCAATTAGACAGAATCGACAATCAAATTACAACGGTCAATTAAAGTAATCGAACGTTAAACAAGAAACGCAACGCGTGATTGATCAAAAAGCATTCAAATTAGAGTAACACGACCAAGTAAATAAGATTTACTTGTATTTTAATCAAAATTGTGCAACTATAGATTGTTGCATCAAAGTATTCACGAAACCTTAACTAAACAAATGGGTAAAGAACTAGTTATACAAAACCATCAATCAACAAAGGTTCATGCATTGATAGTTTTTGCCTCCTTTTAACAACCACAATGCTATGGAGTTTTGATTCTCAAGCCCTCTAAACACACTTGTGAACTAATCTAATAATATATGATTATAATCAACATTTGAATGACACTAATCAATCATAAATGGAATATAGAATCTACTATATAAATAAAAACCAAAACCACACACGAAACCACACGAACAAGCTTTGGAATCAATACACTCGTGCCCAAAAATTGACGAGAACATTCATCAACAAACTTCAAACACTCTTGACTCAAAATCCACCGAATCAATCATAATGGCAGCCGGGGATCCATGGAATACTTTATTACCATCTAGGCAAAGAAACTTGGTATAATTAAACACGAAAATACTTGTATTTCATTAGAAAGAATCGAGAATAAAATTACAATGGTTAATAAAAGTAATCGGATGTTAAACAAGAAACGCAACGCGCTTTTGATGAAAAAGCATTCAAATTAGGGTAACATGACCAAGTAAATAAGATTTACTTGTATTTTAATCAAAATTGTGCAACTATAGATTTTTGCATCAAAGTATTCACGAAACCTTAACTAAATAAATGGGTGAAGAACTAGTTATACAAAAACATCAATCAATAATGGTTCATGCATTAATAGTTTTTGATTCTCAATAGTTTTGCCTCTTTGTAACAATCCCAATGCTATGGAGTTTTGATTCTCAAGCCCTCTAAACAAACTTGTGAACTAATCTAATAATATCTTATTATAATCATTTTTGGAATCACTCTAATCAATCATAAATGAAATATAGTATCTATTGTATAAATAAAAACCAAAACCAAACACGAAACCACACGAACGAGACTTGGAATCAATACCCTCGTGCCAAAAACTTGACGAGAACATTCCCCAACAAACTACAAACATTCTTGACTAAACAATCCACCGAATCAATCATAATTACAACCGGGGATCCACAGAATACTTTATTACCATCTAGGAAAAGAAACTTGGTGTAATTAAACTCGGAAATACTCGTATTCAATTAGAAAGAATCGACAATCAAATTACAATGGTCAATTAAAGTAATCAAACATTAAACAAGAAACGCAACGCGTGATTGATTAAAAAGCATTCAATTTAGGGTAACACGACCAAGTAAATAAGATTTACTTGTATTTTAATCAAAATTGTGCAACTATGGATTGTTGCATCAAAGTATTCACGAAACCTTAACTAAACAAATGGATGAAGAACTAGTTATACTAAAACAATAATCAACAATGGTTCATGCATTGATAGTTTTTGCCTCTTTTTAACAACCATAATGCTATGGAGTTTTAATTCTCAAGCCCTCTAAACACACTTGTGAACTAATCTAATAATATATGATTATAATCAACATTTGAATGTCACTAATCAATCATAAATGGAATATAGTATCTACTGTATAAATAAAAACCAAAACCACACACTAAACCACACGAACAAGTTTTGGAATCAATACTCGCGTGCCCAAAAATTGACGAGAACATTCATCAACAAACTCGAAAATACTTTATTACCATCTAGGCAAAGAAACTTGGTGTAATTAAACTCGAAAATACTCGTATTTCACTAGAAAGAATCGAGAATAAAATTACAATGGTTAATAAAAGTAATCGGACGTTAAACAAGTAACACAACGCGCGATTGATTAAAAAGCATTCAAATTAGGGTAACATGACCAAGTAAATAAGATTTACTTGTATTTTAATCAAAATTGTGCAACAATATATTGTTGCATCAAAGTATTCACGAAACCTTAACTAAATAAATGGGTGAAGAACTAGTTATACAAAAACATCAATCAACAATGGTTCATGCATTGATAGGTTTTGCCTCTTTTTAACAACCACAATGCTATGGAGTTTTGATTCTCAAGCCCTCTAAACACACTTGTGAACTAATTTAATAATATATGATTATAATCAACATTTGAATGACACTAATCAATCATAAATGGAATATAGTATCTACAATATAAATAAAAACCAAAACCACACATGAAACCACACGAACAAGCTTTGGAATCAATACTCTCGTGCCCAAAAATTGACGAGAACATTCATAAACAAACTCGAAAATACTTTATTACCATCTAGGCAAAGAAACTTGATATAATTAAACTCGAAAATACTCGTACTTCATTAGAAAGAATCGAGAATAAAATTACAATGGTTAATAAAAGTAATCGGATGTTAAACAAGAAACGCAACACGCGATTGATGAAAAAGCATTCAAATTAGGGTAACATGACCAAGTAAATAAGATTTGCTTGTATTTTAATCAAAATTGTGCAACAATATATTGTTGCATCAAAGTATTCACGAAACCTTAACTAAATAAATGGGTGAAGAACTGGTTATACAAAAACATCAATCAATAATGGTTCATGCATTAATAGTTTTGCCTCTTTGTAACAATCCCAATGCTATGGAGTTTTGATTCTCAAGCCCTCTAAACAAACTTGTGAACTAATATAATAATATTTGATTATAATCATTTTTGGAATCACTCTAATCAATCATAAATGGAATATAGTATCTATTGTATAAATAAAAACCAAAACCAAACACGAAACCACACGAACGAGCCGTGGAATCAATACACTCATGCTAAAAACTTGACGAGAACATTCCCCAACAAACTTCAAACATTCTTGACTCAAAAATCCACCGAATCAATCATAATTACAACTGGGGATCCACAGAATACTTTATTACCAACTAGGAAAAGAAACTTGGTGTAATTAAACTCGGAAATACTCGTATTCAATTAGAAAGAATCGACAATCAAATTACAATGGTCAATTAAAGTTATCGAACATTAAACAAGAAACGCAACGCGTGATTGATTAAAAAGCATTCAATTTAGGGTAACACGACCAAGTAAATAAGATTTACTTGTATTTTAATCAAAATTGTGCAACTATGGATTGTTGCATCAAAGTATTCACGAAACCTTAACTAAACAAATGGGTGAAGAACTAGTTATACTAAAACAACAATCAACGATGGCTCATGCATTGATAGTTTTTGCCTCTTTTTAACAACCATAATGCGATGGAGTTTTATTTCTCAAGCTCTCTAAACACACTTGTGAACTAATCTAATAAAATATGATTATAATCAACATTTGAATGACCCTAATCAATCATAAATGGAATATAGTATCTACTGTATAAATAAAAACCAAAACCACACTCGAAACCACACGAACAAGCTTTGGAATCAATACTCTCGTGCCCAAAAATTGACGAGAACATTCATCAACAAACTTCAAACACTCTTGACTCAAAATCCACCGAATCAATCATAATGGCAGCCGGGGATCCATGGAATACTTTATTACCATCTAGGCAAAGAAACTTGGTATAATTAAACACGAAAATACTTGTATTTCATTAGAAAGAATCGAGAATAAAATTACAATGGTTAATAAAAGTAATCGGATGTTAAACAAGAAACGCAACGCGCTTTTGATGAAAAAGCATTCAAATTAGGGTAACATGACCAAGTAAATAAGATTTACTTGTATTTTAATCAAAATTGTGCAACTATAGATTTTTGCATCAAAGTATTCACGAAACCTTAACTAAATAAATGGGTGAAGAACTAGTTATACAAAAACATCAATCAATAATGGTTCATGCATTAATAGTTTTTGCCTCTTTGTAACAATCCCAATGCTATGGAGTTTTGATTCTCAAGCCCTCTAAACAAACTTGTGAACTAATCTAATAATATCTGATTATAATCATTTTTGGAATCACTCTAATCAATCATAAATGAAATATAGTATCTATTGTATAAATAAAAACCAAAACCAAACACGAAACCACACGAACGAGACTTGGAATCAATACCCTCGTGCCAAAAACTTGACGAGAACATTCCCCAACAAACTACAAACATTCTTGACTAAACAATCCACCGAATCAATCATAATTACAACCGGGGATCCACAGAATACTTTATTACCATCTAGGAAAAGAAACTTGGTGTAATTAAACTCGGAAATACTCGTATTCAATTAGAAAGAATCGAAAATCAAATTACAATGGTCAATTAAAGTAATCGAACATTAAACAAGAAACGCAACGCGTGATTGATTAAAAAGCATTCAATTTAGGGTAACACGACCAAGTAAATAAGATTTACTTGTATTTTAATCAAAATTGTGCAACTATGGATTGTTGCATCAAAGTATTCACGAAACCTTAACTAAACAAATGGATGAAGAACTAGTTATACTAAAACAATAATCAACAATGGTTCATGCATTGATAGTTTTTGCCTCTTTTTAACAACCATAATGCTATGGAGTTTTAATTCTCAAGCCCTCTAAACACACTTGTGAACTAATCTAATAATATATGATTATAATCAACATTTGAATGACACTAATCAATCATAAATGGAATATAGTATCTACTGTATAAATAAAAACCAAAACCACACACGAAACCACACGAACAAGTTTTGGAATCAATACTCGCGTGCCCAAAATTTGATGAGAACATTCATCAACAAACTCGAAAATACTTTATTACCATCTAGGCAAAGAAACTTGGTGTAATTAAACTCGAAAATACTCGTATTTCACTAGAAAGAATCGAGAATAAAATTACAATGGTTAATAAAAGTAATCGGACGTTAAACAAGTAACACAACGCGCGATTGATTAAAAAGCATTCAATTAGGGTAACATGACCAAGTAAATAAGATTTACTTGTATTTTAATCAAAATTGTGCAACAATATATTGTTGCATCAAAGTATTCACGAAACCTTAACTAAATAAATGGATGAAGAACTAGTTATACAAAAACATCAATCAACAATGGTTCATGCATTGATAGGTTTTGCCTCTTTTTAACAACCACAATGCTATGGAGTTTTGATTCTCAAGCCCTCTACACACACTTGTGAACTAATTTAATAATATATGATTATAATCAACATTTGAATGACACTAATCAATCATAAATGGAATATAGTATCTACAATATAAATAAAAACCAAAACCACACACGAAACCACACGAACAAGCTTTGGAATCAATACTCTCGTGCCCAAAAATTGACGAGAACATTCATAAACAAACTCGAAAATACTTTATTACCATCTAGGCAAAGAAACTTGATATAATTAAACTCGAAAATACTCGTACTTCATTAGAAAGAATCGAGAATAAAATTACAATGGTTAATAAAAGTAATCGGATGTTAAACAAGAAACGCAACACGCGATTGATGAAAAAGCATTCAAATTAGGGTAACATGACCAAGTAAATAAGATTTGCTTGTATTTTAATCAAAATTGTGCAACAATATATTGTTGCATCAAAGTATTCACGAAACCTTAACTAAATAAATGGGTGAAGAACTAGTTATACAAAAACATCAATCAATAATGGTTCATGCATTAATAGTTTTTGCCTCTTTGTAACAATCCCAATGCTATGGAGTTTTGATTCTCAAGCCCTCTAAACAAACTTGTGAACTAATATAATAATATTTGATTATAATCATTTTTGGAATCACTCTAATCAATCATAAATGGAATATAGTATCTATTGTATAAATAAAAACCAAAACCAAACACGAAACCACACGAACGAGCCTTGGAATCAATACACTCGTGCTAAAAACTTGACGAGAACATTCCCCAACAAACTTCAAACATTCTTGACTCAAAAATCCACCGAATCAATCATAATTACAACTGGGGATCCACAGAATACTTTATTACCAACTAGGAAAAGAAACTTGGTGTAATTAAACTCGGAAATACTCGTATTCAATTAGAAAGAATCGACAATCAAATTACAATGGTCAATTAAAGTTATCGAACATTAAACAAGAAACGCAACGCGTGATTGAATAAAAAGCATTCAATTTAGGGTAACACGACCAAGTAAATAAGATTTACTTGTATTTTAATCAAAATTGTGCAACTATGGATTGTTGCATCAAAGTATTCACGAAACCTTAACTAAACAAATGGGTGAAGAACTAGTTATACTAAAACAATAATCAACGATGGTTCATGCATTGATAGTTTTTGCCTCTTTTTAACAACCATAATGCGATGGAGTTTTATTTCTCAAGCTCTCTAAACACACTTGTGAACTAATTTAATAATATATGATTATAATCAACATTTGAATGACACTAATCAATCATAAATGGAATATAGTATCTACAATATAAATAAAAACCAAAACCACACACGAAACCACACGAACAAGCTTTGGAATCAATACTCTCGTGCCCAAAAATTGACGAGAACATTCATCAACAAACTCGAAAATACTTTATTACCATCTAGGCAAAGAAACTTGATATAATTAAACTCGAAAATACTCGTACTTCATTAGAAAGAATCGAGAATAAAATTACAATGGTTAATAAAAGTAATCGGATGTTAAACAAGAAACGCAACACGCGACTGATGAAAAAGCATTCAAATTAGGGTAACATGACCAAGTAAATAAGATTTGCTTGTATTTTAATCAAAATTGTGCAACAATATATTGTTGCATCAAAGTATTCACGAAACCTTAACTAAATAAATGGGTGAAGAACTGGTTATACAAAAACATCAATCAATAATGGTTCATGCATTAATAGTTTTTGCCTCTTTGTAACAATCCCAATGCTATGGAGTTTTGATTCTCAAGCCCTCTAAACAAACTTGTGAACTAATATAATAATATTTGATTATAATCATTTTTGGAATCACTCTAATCAATCATAAATGGAATATAGTATCTATTGTATAAATAAAAACCAAAACCAAACACGAAACCACACGAACGAGCCTTGGAATCAATACACTCGTGCTAAAAACTTGACGAGAACATTCCCCAACAAATTTCAAACATTCTTGACTCAAAAATCCACCGAATCAATCATAATTACAACTGGGGATCCACAGAATACTTTATTACCAACTAGGAAAAGAAACTTGGTGTAATTAAACTCGGAAATACTCGTATTCAATTAGAAAGAATCAACAATCAAATTACAATGGTCAATTAAAGTTATCGAACATTAAACAAGAAACGCAACGCGTGATTGATTAAAAGCATTCAATTTAGGGTAACACGACCAAGTAAATAAGATTTACTTGTATTTTAATCAAAATTGTGCAACTATGGATTGTTGCATCAAAGTATTCACGAAACCTTAACTAAACAAATGGGTGAAGAACTAGTTATACTAAAACAATAATCAACGATGGTTCATGCATTGATAGTTTTTGCCTCTTTTTAACAACCATAATGCGATGGAGTTTTATTTCTCAAGCTCTCTAAACACACTTGTGAACTAATCTAATAAAATATGATTATAATCAACATTTGAATGACCCTAATCAATCATAAATGGAATATAGTATCTACTATATAAATAAAAACCAAAACCACACTCGAAACCACACGAACAAGCTTTGGAATCAATACTCTCGTGCCCAAAAATTGACGAGAACATTCATCAACAAACTTCAAACACTCTTGACTCAAAATCCATTGAATCAAACATAATGGCAACCGGGGATCCACGGAATACTTTATTCCCATCTAGGCAAAGAAACTAGGTGTAATTAAACTCGAAAATACTCGTATTTCATTAGAAAGAATCGAGAATAAAATTACAATGGTTAATAAAAGTAATCGGACGTAAAACAAGAAACGCAACGCGCGATTGATGAAAAAACATTCAAATTAGGGTAACATGACCAAGTAAATAAGATTTACTTGTATTTAAATCAAAATTGTGCAACTATAGATTTTTGCATCAAAGTATTCACGAAACCTTAACTAAATAAATGTGTGAAGAACTAGTTATACAAAAACATCAATCAATAATGGTTCATGCATCAATAGTTTTGCCTCTTTGTAACAATCCCAATGCTATGGAGTTTTGATTCTCAAGCCCTCTAAACAAACTTGTGAACTAATCTAATAATATCTGATTATAATCATTTTTGGAATCACTCTAATCAATCATAAATGGAATATAGTATCTTTTGTATAAATAAAAACCAAAACCAAACACGAAACCACACGAACGAGCCTTGGAATCAATACACTCGTGCCAAAAACTTGATGAGAACATTCCCCAACAAACTTCAAACATTCTTGACTCAAAAATCCACCGAATCAATCATAATTACAACCGGGGATCCACAGAATACTTTATTACCATCTAGGAAAAGAAACTTGGTGTAATTAAACTCGGAAATACTCGTATTCAATTAGAAAGAATCGACAATCAAATTATAATGGTCAATTAAAGTTATCGAACGTTAAACAAGAAACGCAACGCGTGATTGATGAAAAAGCATTCAAATTAGGGTAACACGAACAAGTAAATAAGATTTACTTGTATTTTAATCTAAATTGTGCAACTATAGATTGTTGCATCAAAGTATTCCCGAAACCTTAACTAAACAAATGGGTGAAAAACCAGTTATACAAAAACATCAATCAACAATGGTTCATGCATTGATAGTTTTTGCCTCTTTGTAACAACCACAATGCTATGGAGTTTTGATTCTCAAGCCCTCTAAACACACTTGTGAACTAACCTAATAATATATGATTATAATCAACATTTGAATGACACTAATCAATCATAAATGGAATATAGTATCTATTGTATAAATAAAACCAAAACCACACACGAAACCACACGAACGAAATTTGGAATCAATACTCTTGTGCCCAAAAATTGACGAGAACATTCATCAACAAACTTCAAACACTCCTGACTCAAAATCCACCGAATCAATCATATTGGCAACCGAGGATCCACGGAAAACTTTATTACCATCTAGGCAAAGAAACTTGGTGTAATTAAAGTCGAAAATACTCGTATTTCATTAGAAAGAATCGAGAATAAAATTACAATGGTTAATAAAAGTAATCGGACGTTAAACAAGAAACGCAACACGTGACTGATGAAAAAGCATTCAAATTAGGGTAACATGACCAAGTGAATAAGATTTACTTGTATTTTAATCAAAATTGTGCAACAATAGATTGTTGCATCAAAGTATTCACGAAACCTTAACTTAAATAAATGGATGAAGAACTAGTTATACAAAAACATCAATCAACAATGGTTCATGCATTGATAGTTTTGCCTCTTTATAACAACCATAATGCATGGAGTTTTGATTCTCAAGCCCTCTAAACACACTTGTGAACTAATCTAATAATATATGATTATAATCAACATTGGAATGACACTAATCAATAATAAATGGAACATAGCATCTATTGTATAAATAAAAATCAAACACAAACACAAAACCACACAAACAAGCCTTGGAATCAATACACTCGTGCCCAAAACTTGACGAGAACATTCATCAACAAACTTCAAACACTCTTGACTCAAAATCCACCGAATCAATCATAATGGCAACCGGGGATCCTCGGAAAACTTTATTCCCATCTAGGCAAAGAAACTTGGTGTAATTAAACTCGAAAATACTCGTATTTCATTAGAAAGAATCGAGAATAAAATTACAATGGTTAATAAAAGTTATCGGACATTAGCCAAGAAACGCAACGCGTGATTGATGAAAAAGCATTCAAATTTGGGAAACATGACCAAGTAAATAAGATTTACTTGTACTTTAATCAAAATTATGCAACAATAGATTGTTGCATCAAAGTGTCACACCCCAACCTTGACGGCGGAAACGTCGAGATGTGAGGGTTAAGATTGTTCACAGCCACATAACGCTATAATTAAATTGCAAATATTATTATCATAAGTCTCAAAATTACATTACAAGCATAAGTCTCAATAATGAAATAAGTTTCAACATGAAATAACAAACATAATCATTTTGTTTATTAACTAGGTCCAAGTCCTAGAATATGCCAGCAACATAAGTTCACTTCAAACTTGGGGGTTTTCCTGAAACATGATAAAAATAAAAGGTCAACTATAAATAGTTGGTGAGTTTCCAAGGTTTTCATACATAATATGAAAAAGGTTACAAGTAGCAATTCATGTCATAGGTTATAAGCTAGTAAGGTTATAGAACACATATCGTTACAACCAAACCTCGACTTGATTACAAGTATAAAAGATTGGCTAAGTGTATTTGGTTCCCTAGTGCACAAGCGTACGGCCCCTAGGAGTCGGCAATACCTCGACTATAGCACCAAATAGGCTTGTCAGGCCCAAAGATCTAAGACGTCGCCAGGCTAGCAATAGTTAATGATTGTAAACAAACTATGTATCTCATATAAACACTTACAATACACAAATAACCATGACAAAATAATAAGTTGAATTGCATGTGATTTACAAGTCTCAAACGTGTATAAGTGTATCATGTATAAGCTATCATGTTTCACCCCAAAATAGTGTGAAATAAAGTAAAAAGGGGACAAGGAAAACTCACATGGATATATGCATTACAAGATGTTATACAAAGTCAAAAGATAATCCAGGATATCCATCACAAGGCACCTAAATATATATATTTTACAAGTTTAAGTTTAAATAATAAGATTAACGTTTTAATGCGAACTAGGGTTTCAATTGGGATTTGGGAGTTTAAATAAAATAATGAATCGTTTATGATTTGGTTTAATAATTATAAATCAATTAAGTCCAAGAATGATTAAAAAGGTCTCAACAATTTAAATTATTGATTTAATAGAAATTAAATATAATATGTGAAAAAAATAATTAATTTAATAATTAATTATTTGAAAAAGAGAATTTATTAAACACTTATTTAAATTATTTAGAATCATTTTATAAAGTTTTGACCCCTAAATGATTTATTATAAAGATCTTACAATACAAGATTTTAATAATAAAAATAAAGTATAATATATATTATTTTATTAGTTCCAAGAATTTAAATAAATTTATTAACTATAACATGGTTAAATGATTAATAACTATTTGAATAGTTAATATTAAAATTAATAAGGTTTTGAAATAACTCTAATTTGAATCATAATATTTTTATAACATAAAATGACTAAGTAAAATTTTTATAATCTTTTTATTCTTTTAAAAGAAAATAAATTGGATACTATAAGTTTAACAATCTTTAAAAATAGCTTAATAATTTCAGAAATATTTTAGTTAACAAAATAATTTTTATTCATATAGTACTAATTTTCTGGATTTAAAATATATAAAAAAAAAACAATTAAAATAAAACATGGCAGAGGCAGGGGTCGAACCCCTGACCTCCCATGTATAAAGTCTGTGTTTTACCGTCGGGCCAAAGCCCAGTTCTTGTTTTAAACTGCAAGTTAATTATTATGAACAATCCTTCAAATAGTTCCCGATCCTTATGAACCCTAAATCCGTTTGATTCCAAATTGAACATGAAATCGATCCCGATACTTGAATTAAACATAGGGCTCTTGTTTCCCATATTAAATCGAGTACATAGACGTGTTTAATTACCTGAATTGATTCTGTTTAGTTAGCAAACGAGACAGGGTTCGAGCGTGATCGTGGAATCACCGAACAGAGCTGATTCTTGACGGTTTAATTCGATTGACCACTTGAAAAGCTTCGCTTGTTGATGATTATGAGAAGCCCCATATCAATTACGATTAATTTCGCTTAGAAAATGGATCACGACTAAGTTGCAGATCGTGGATTCAGAGAGGATCGGGTATGAGCTCTGTGTGAGTTTCAGGTGGAATTGGAAACGTAGATAGATTGAGGATAGTTAAAAGATTGTCCATGCTCGATTAATTGAGTTAATATTGAGTCTTCAATGTTGAACGGCTCATTCGATTTGAACCATCGGTTACACGATGGTTCATGTAGTAACCGATGCTTTAAACGAAATTAATTCACGCATTCACGTTCGAAACATGCATACGAATGGATTTGGAACGGTTTGGGATCGAATTTGTAGAGTTTCGGGGGTGGCCGGAGCTCGCCGGAGCCGCCGGTGGGTGGCTGCCGGAAGTGCGGGGTTGCGCAAAAAGGGGGGGGTTGATTTCTGTTTTTTACACAAATGGTCCCTGTAGTTTATGTTTTGTTAAGTTGATTTCAAAGTTTAGTTTTTAGTTTAAACAAAATTACAAAATTGCCCCTGAAGTTTAAATTGTTAATATTTTATGTAATAAACATATTAAGTACAAGTTTAAAGTTATATAACTTTATTACTTTCAATATTATTATCATTTACATTATTGTTATTAATATTATTATTATTATTCTTAATTACTATAAGTATTATTATTATTATTATTATTATGATTACTATCATTATTATTACATTATTATTATAGTTCAATTTAATAGTTAAGTTATTAACCTTTATGTTAGAACTTAAAGATCAATTAAAATTTTAACATAAATAACCCATAAGTTCCATGTAGGCCATAAAGGCCCTTACAACATAAACGACATTAACTTTTAATTACGTAAAAATACCGGATGTTACAGTCTCCCCAACTTAAAAGAATTTCGTCCCGAAATTAAAAATGAACTTAAATGAACATAGAACTTGAAATGAAGAGTGAGTGTTCAACGAACAATGTTTAACGTTTGGTTACAGATGAAACACTTCACTTTATGAAGTCTTTCAAGTCTCTTGGCATAACATATGTCACTTGAACTCTTCCAGTGAAGTTCGAGACGTTTTGAAAGGAAACGTTGAAAATGATGACGAGTTACCATGGTATGTTAGACTTACAAGTCACAACTTCTAGGATATGAGTTCGTAATAAAACGATGTTTAGAAATCATTAATAGGCCAACAATGATAAGAAACGTTAACCGTCGGGATTTAAGAATCCCAATCGTCACCACATGTAACGAAATGATCTTAACACATATCTTGTGAATATGTATTTTTCCTTTGACCAACCATCGGTCCAAGAATAATACGATATGTGAAGATTTTAGATTAAGTTCACGACGGTGGTTAGGTACATTATTAAAAACACAAAATGAATTGATCATCCACATTAATGATCGATGTTTAACGACATACCACGGTATACGACTATTTGAGATAGATACAGGCCAATTTACCGACCCATTATCTCACATGAGTCAATATGAGATTAGTCAATTGGTCTATAATACACCAATTTTCAGTATAACATCCAAAATAAGAGACATTCGGTGATGAGAAATAAAACAGGAGATTCACAGGAACACGAAGGTTAGGTATTGTCATATGTGAAAGTAAGACACTTGGACACATGCCAAGTTATGTCTTTTCTTTTATGCCACACATATGACTACAACTTACAGAATTTTATGAACCCTTATATCCACATCGCAATGAGGATAATAACGAGTCTTGTTGTTCAAAACCAAGATAAAATTTCATTGATTTTCAAAGTTAAGGGTTCAAAAGCGATTCAAGAAATGACGCAAACATTAAGAAAAGTATTTGTAAATATGTTTTGCAAGATACCAAGTTTCCAAGTATATATTGCATACGTAGTTCATCAAACCCATACGTATAGTCGAGAACATTCGTATGACTAGAAAGACATAACCACAAGTTGATAATGTCTTTATTTAGTAGAAAGATTGTTTAAGAAGGCTACCATCACACAATCATGCGTTGATGATAACTCAAAATGAAAGTTGATAAGTAGGGAATAAATGGTTCGATGTAGCTAGATCAAATCAAAACATAAGGATAAAGGAAAAGAAATCAGTTTAAGAATTTAAATGCTCCAAGCTCGGATTCAAAATCAACCTAGAGTGATTGGGTCTCCGTTCAAGTTCAGAAATCATGTTTTGGCTTGATAGGTCCAAACACTAACATTGGTTCACCCTTCAAGTTACTACATGTTTCTTGTCACTTGATTAAAACCTTGGTAAGTTGGAGATCAAGAAATGAGAATAGTCATCAAGGTGCGGTTTTCACTCCTAACTTGATGGTGCATTCCCAAGGTATGACCGCTAACTTACCAATAAAAAATTCGATCCCAACTCCTTGTTGAGGATCCACAGAAATAAGACGAGGTAGCTCACCATTGAGGTAAGGGAAGTCACTCCTATCTTAACGGTGAAGTTTTACAAAAACAAAATATAACGGGATGAACTTCTTCATCAAAATCCAGAATTCACTCCTACTTTGATGAAGTCGTCTCATTTGAACAACTACAATTTATAAAGATGATATTATCATCAAGGTATGGAATTCACGCCTATCTTGATGATTGAATTTCGTAGCAAGAAAACAATCGAAGATTGACATTTGTCACCAAAGTACGGGTTTCAATCCTATTTTGGTGAGATCATGTCATTTGTGAAATGCAAGTTCCAATGAGAATAATTGAGGTCAATCCTCAAGATAAGGAAATCACCCTAATCCAGAGGATGAAATTTCATAAAAACACACAATTGGAAACCATTTATCGAACGAATAGAGAATCATCAAAGTAAGGGAATCACCCTTGTTTTGATGAGTTGGAATCATTTAGGAGATACGAAAAATTTCAAGTTACATCAATGTAACAAAAGGAAAAATCATGCTTACAAGCTTAAGATCAAAGTTCAAGATAACAGAAGTTGTTGTGATGTTCAAATCTTGGATGGTTTCAATCAGGAAGACGAAATTAAGGGCAGGAAATTATTCAACGCCACAACGAGATGTGAACGTTCGATTCACAATCGAAAGGAATACACAAACTTCTCAAGATATGAGGTCAACCATAGTCCTATTGAAGCCACACGTACTTATAAGTGATCATTCATCTCAAGGGTTTCGAGTCATGTAAATGGATTCAATGATCGAGTCAAATCACCATTTACACTTTGCCTAGACAAAGTATCTCGAGATGTAGAAATCCCACCTATAGCATTGCATGTTCTTAGTTATGGGACATATCACTTGAGAACCATAAGTAACGGTTTAAAGTTTTTGATGACCATTCGGTTTAGATTCCCAATATCTTTGGGTATGTTAAGATCCATGTTCACGTTGGTCAAGATATAGAAATAGATACATGAAACGCTCAACGTGTAACGGTGTTAAAACGTAAGAGTTGAAATGTAAAATGGGTTCAATATTAGTAGGAACATTATATATGTTAAAAATGAGAAAATATTGAAACTTTGGTGATAAACCAGTTCAAGAAAATCAAGGATTTTTAAGATACAAAGAGGATGGTTCCATTTGGTAACGCATTACCATTTGGAATCGTTGACACGTCAAGGTAAATTGACCCATTTGCCATAGAGACTTGTGTATGTTGACCATAGTTTATCACTCATCCCAGAAATCCCCAGGTAAGCATAACTGGTCTCACAATGAGATTTATACGATATGCTTGCCTTAGCCCGAAGGCCTTTTGCCAGGAAATCCAGAATACAGGTGTCTATGTGTCACACAAATTTCTTTGGTTTATGTAATCAAAACCTTGATGAGATTTTCATAGATTAGACATAGAGTCTAAGGAATTGAACCCAGATGATAAATGTAGTTTCCACATGTCGTTAAGAATAAGTTTAGGAAGTTCATTTGTCGGGGAGAATCAAAGAGTCAAAGTTAAGTTTAGGGAGACAAGTAACTAGGTTTAAGCATACATAAGGCAATCCTATGCTAAGGCATCAAGTTGCACAAAAGGCATAGCATTATGTAGCATGCAAACAACATGTAAGCACAAAGGTATAAGAATCTTTCTATGAGGTTCATGCAACTATAGTCTAGGTCATCATTTCTAATAACCTAAATCTCTATAGTTATGGGCTCTGATACCAATCTGTCACACCCCAACCTTGACGGCGGAAACGTCGAGATGTGAGGGTTAAGATTGTTCACAGCCACATAACGCTATAATTAAATTGCAAATATTATTATCATAAGTCTCAAAATTACATTACAAGCATAAGTCTCAATAATGAAATAAGTTTCAACATGAAATAACAAACATAATCATTTTGTTTATTAACTAGGTCCAAGTCCTAGAATATGCCAGCAACATAAGTTCACTTCAAACTTGGGGGTTTTCCTGAAACATGATAAAAATAAAAGGTCAACTATAAATAGTTGGTGAGTTTCCAAGGTTTTCATACATAATATGAAAAAGGTTACAAGTAGCAATTCATGTCATAGGTTATAAGCTAGTAAGGTTATAGAACACATATCGTTACAACCAAACCTCGACTTGATTACAAGTATAAAAGATTGGCTAAGTGTATTTGGTTCCCTAGTGCACAAGCGTACGGCCCCTAGGAGTCGGCAATACCTCGACTTTAGCACCAAATAGGCTTGTCAGGCCCAAAGATCTAAGACGTCGCCAGGCTAGCAATAGTTAATGATTGTAAACAAACTATGTATCTCATATAAACACTTACAATACACAAATAACCATGACAAAATAATAAGTTGAATTGCATGTGATTTACAAGTCTCAAACGTGTATAAGTGTATCATGTATAAGCTATCATGTTTCACCCCAAAATAGTGTGAAATAAAGTAAAAAGGGGACAAGGAAAACTCACATGGATATATGCATTACAAGATGTTATACAAAGTCAAAAGATAATCCAGGATATCCATCACAAGGCACCTAAATATATATATTTTACAAGTTTAAGTTTAAATAATAAGATTAACGTTTTAATGCGAACTAGGGTTTCAATTGGGATTTGGGAGTTTAAATAAAATAATGAATCGTTTATGATTTGGTTTAATAATTATAAATCAATTAAGTCCAAGAATGATTAAAAAGGTCTCAACAATTTAAATTATTGATTTAATAGAAATTAAATATAATATGTGAAAAAAATAATTAATTTAATAATTAATTATTTGATAAAGAGAATTTATTAAACACTTATTTAAATTATTTAGAATCATTTTATAAAGTTTTGACCCCTAAATGATTTATTATAAAGATCTTACAATACAAGATTTTAATAATAAAAATAAAGTATAATATATATTATTTTATTAGTTCCAAGAATTTAAATAAATTTATTAACTATAACATGGTTAAATGATTAATAACTATTTGAATAGTTAATATTAAAATTAATAAGGTTTTGAAATAACTCTAATTTGAATCATAATATTTTTATAACATAAAATGACTAAGTAAAATTTTTATAATCTTTTTATTCTTTTAAAAGAAAATAAATTGGATACTATAAGTTTAACAATCTTTAAAAATAGCTTAATAATTTCAGAAATATTTTAGTTAACAAAATAATTTTTATTCATATAGTACTAATTTTCTGGATTTAAAATATATAAAAAAAAAACAATTAAAATAAAACATGGCAGAGGCAGGGGTCGAACCCCTGACCTCCCATGTATAAAGTCTGTGTTTTACCGTCGGGCCAAAGCCCAGTTCTTGTTTTAAACTGCAAGTTAATTATTATGAACAATCCTTCAAATAGTTCCCGATCCTTATGAACCCTAAATCCGTTTGATTCCAAATTGAACATGAAATCGATCCCGATACTTGAATTAAACATAGGGCTCTTGTTTCCCATATTAAATCGAGTACATAGACGTGTTTAATTACCTGAATTGATTCTGTTTAGTTAGCAAACGAGACAGGGTTCGAGCGTGATCGTGGAATCACCGAACAGAGCTGATTCTTGACGGTTTAATTCGATTGACCACTTGAAAAGCTTCGCTTGTTGATGATTATGAGAAGCCCCATATCAATTACGATTAATTTCGCTTAGAAAATGGATCACGACTAAGTTGCAGATCGTGGATTCAGAGAGGATCGGGTATGAGCTCTGTGTGAGTTTCAGGTGGAATTGGAAACGTAGATAGATTGAGGATAGTTAAAAGATTGTCCATGCTCGATTAATTGAGTTAATATTGAGTCTTCAATGTTGAACGGCTCATTCGATTTGAACCATCGGTTACACGATGGTTCATGTAGTAACCGATGCTTTAAACGAAATTAATTCACGCATTCACGTTCGAAACATGCATACGAATGGATTTGGAACGGTTTGGGATCGAATTTGTAGAGTTTCGGGGGTGGCCGGAGCTCGCCGGAGCCGCCGGTGGGTGGCTGCCGGAAGTGCGGGGTTGCGCAAAAAGGGGGGGGTTGATTTCTGTTTTTTACACAAATGGTCCCTGTAGTTTATGTTTTGTTAAGTTGATTTCAAAGTTTAGTTTTTAGTTTAAACAAAATTACAAAATTGCCCCTGAAGTTTAAATTGTTAATATTTTATGTAATAAACATATTAAGTACAAGTTTAAAGTTATATAACTTTATTACTTTCAATATTATTATCATTTACATTATTGTTATTAATATTATTATTATTATTCTTAATTACTATAAGTATTATTATTATTATTATTATTATGATTACTATCATTATTATTACATTATTATTATAGTTCAATTTAATAGTTAAGTTATTAACCTTTATGTTAGAACTTAAAGATCAATTAAAATTTTAACATAAATAACCCATAAGTTCCATGTAGGCCATAAAGGCCCTTACAACATAAACGACATTAACTTTTAATTACGTAAAAATACCGGATGTTACAAAAGTATTCACGAAACCTTAACTAAATAAATGGGTGAGGAACTAGTTATACAAAAACATCAATCAACAATGGTCGTTAAATTGATAGTTTTTGCCTCTTTGTAACAACCACAATGCATGGAGTTTTGATTCTCAAGCCCTCTAAACACACTTGTGACCTAATTTTATAATATATTATTATAATCAACATTGGAATGACACTAATCAATCATAAATAGAATATAGCATCTATTGTATAAATAAAAACCAAAACGAAACACCAAACCACACGAACAAGCCTTGGAATCAATACACTCGCGCCCAAAACTTGACGAGAACAGTCATCAACAAACTTCAAACACTCTTGACTCAAAAATCCACAGAATAAATCATAATGGCAACCGGGGATCCACGGAATACTTTATTACCATCTAGGCAAAGAAACTTGGTGTAATTAAAATCGAAAATACTTGTATTTCATTAGAAAGAATCGAGATTAAAATTACAATGGTTAATAAAAGTAATCGGATGTTAAACAAGAAACGCAACGCGCGATTGATGAAAAAGCATTCAAATTAGGGTAACATGACCAAGTAAATAAGATTTACTTGTGTTTTAATCAAAATTGTGCAACTATAGATTGTTGCATCAAAGTATTCATGAAACCTTAACTAAATAAATGGGTGAAGAACTATTTATACAAAAACATCAATCAACAATGGTTCATGCATTGATAGTTTTTGCCTCTTTGTAACAACCACAATGCTATGGAGTTTGGATTCTCAAGCCCTCTAAACTAACTTGTGAACTAACCTAATAATATATGATTATAATTAACATTTGGTGACACTAATCAATCATCAATGGAATATAGTATCTTTTGTATAAATAAAAACCAAAACCACACACGAAACCACACGAACGAGCCTTGGAATCAATACACTCGTGCCCAACAATTGATTCATCAACAATCTTCAAACACTCCTGACTCAAAATCCGCCGAATCAATCATATTGGCTTTAAGGCCCGGTTTCCGGGACGCTTACAGTTGGTCATTCATCGCACTCAAAACATATATTTACATGTTTCCTTTCATAAATAGTTGCAGCGGAAACATTAAAAACACGATTTCATTCCATCAAAATACTTTTTGAACAAAAGTACAATCGTTCCTTAACAATGTCATGTTACATTTATTACAAAAGCATTAAACATAAAGATGCCATCCAAAATACGCTGAGTAGCCGCCCCGTGCCATCCTCAGCAACATACCTGCCAACTGGAAACACATCAAAGTCAGCGTTGCTGAGGGGGTGTTTGTTTTTTAAAAAAACCTCTTCCCCACCTCTTCTCTGCGTGCTCACAGACGCGGGAAGAGGTTTTTACTTCACAGACTGTTTGTTTTCTGGAAGACGTTTCATTAAAAAACATCTTCCTCACTTCTGCACGGAGAAGAGGTGGAACAATGTCTTCACACCTCTTCTAACCTCTTCTCTTCCTCACCCATCTTCCCCACCCATCTTCCCCACCCATCTTCCCCACACAAACCCCCCTCCTCCTCTGCACTCGCCGGAAACCTCCTCCTCTGCACTCGCCGCCACTGCTGCTCACCGGCCGGAATTTCCCACCACCGCCGTTGATTCCGCCGATCGAAGCCGTCACCCCCTATCCTCTCTCTCTGTCATGTTGTCTTCTTCTATCTATCTATCTGAACCCCATGTCCATTGTTGTCCCTGAAACTTCAATCAATTACTTTCTTTTTATCTATACATACACACATATGCGTGTGTATACGTTCAGATCTTTAAGATCCACCTGCTTCTTCAGCGTTCTGGCTGCTTCATTTACCTTTAATTCTTTAGGGGAAAACATGTGTAACAGAAGACTGCTTGCATTCAGACGATTTTAATGGTAAGTTTGTAGCTTTCTTTTGAGAATTTGGGATTCATAGGTCGATTTATGATTTGGGGTTTCTTCCATTCTTGTTTTTTACCCTTTCAGATCTCCGGCGAACCTCCGGCAGCAGATCGACGCGTAGATTTGATCGGAAACATGTTTTCAGATCGGAAGTATGTTTTCAGATCGGAATAGATTGGAGATGACGTGAAGTTGAAGATGATGATTGTTGGGGAAGATGGGATCTTTGTTTATTAGGGGTGTGGAGATTGGAGTGCAGGGTTGGAATTGGATTTATGTAGAAAAACAATATTGGAAATAATAAGGATATTTATTCGGAAATTTGACTTGGGAAATTTGTTTAAGTTTAATGAGGTTATTTATATTAATTGTGTTTAATCATGAACTTTATTGGTATTGTTGTTTTTTATTTTTAAAAATAGGTTTAATTTAATTACAGAATATTTTAGCATTTTGCAGATGTTAAAAAAACAAACAGTCTTTTTTTTGCAGACTGCAGACGTTTGGTCCACCTCTTCTGCTGCAGATGTCTGCAGATGTGGTCCGCAGATTGCAGACGTTTTCCTGCAGAAAAAACAAACAGCACCTGAGTGAGTTCTAGTTTTATAAAATAAAGCATACTTTTCTTTCGTTAAAACCATTCTTTACTTTCTTTATAAAAACATCCGTTACATACATGCGTTCACACATCGTACGTACATACAGATAATATCATTATTATCTTCATCATTACGTTCATTACATTCATGATTCATCATACATCATTATCTTTCACTTCATTCTAGATCCTATCAGACTTTACCCTCTTCATGGCACACAGCCACGATTACTGAGGTCGAATGACAAGGATCCCATTTCATACATTATTAGGATATTTCATTAACGTTCATTTCATACATTCATTCTTTCCTTCATTACTTTACTCATTACCCTTCATTACTCGAATCTTGTCTCGTGCAATACCCCCGACTCATGCTCGAAAGCTGATGTTGTGCCGGTACCCGCTCACAAGCCCCCGACTCATGTCCGAAGACTGACACAACACGGGGATACGCGAAAAAGATCCCATATGAGTCAATCACAGGGATTGAACTCCATCCGAGTCTGTTGCAACACAAAGTCGCTCACCTCATCATCTCGTCTCATGCACTATCCCCGACTCATGTCCGAAGACTGATACTGTGCCGGGGCCTGATAAACAAACCCCCGACTCATGACCGAAGACTGACACGGTACCGGGATACGCGACACGGATCTCATCATCCGTCACTTTCATCATATGCAATACTCCCGACTCATGTCCGAAGACTGATACTATACCGGGGCCTGCTCACAAACCCCCGACTCATGTCTGAAGACTGGCATAGTACCGGAGTACGCAACAAGAACCTCTTCCGAGTCTTTTGCGACACAGAGTCGCTCACCTCATACATATGCTTGCAAGCATTTCATTCGTTCATTCATTACGTCATTCATTCATTCATAATGCATGCATTTATTCTTTCATTCATTACGTTCCTCTTTTCCTTATCTTTCACTTTACGTTACATAATACTTTCATTACATTCATTAACGTTCAACGCAAAGCCATAGAAAGATAAACATACCAAGCAAGGAACATAAACATAAACATAAACATACAGCATCATCATACATACGCATCAATCATACATCACGTCACGCACATCATACATACTATGCATCACACGCACCGCCATGCCTAACATAACACATAACATCATGCATATTACCATCATCTCCATCAACATTATCATCATAATCTCACCATCTTGTGTCACCTTATACCGTCCATGCCCATCACTTCGTCAAGGAATTTCATCCCGGCTATCATCTCTGAACACTTAGGCGAATGGACCCTATGCGAATGGACTATGGGCGAATGGACCTTTATGCGAATGGACTCCCAGTCGCATAACTCTCATGCGTATGGCCTTCAGTCGCATGACTTTAGGCGTATGGGCTTCAGTCGCATCCTCTTCATGCGGATGAACAGGGGCATGGCCTCCAGGCCTGGACTTCAGTCGCATAACCTTCGTGCGAATGAACCTCAGTCGCACCATCTCTCAATCGCATGACTCCCAAGCACATGAACTTCAATCGCATGACATCATGCGTATGGACCTCAGTCGCATGGCAAACGTGCGCATGGACTTCAGTCGCACTTCAATCAGCCGAATGGCCTCCAGTCGCCCTCCAGTCGGTCGCCTAGCCCTAGCTGGTGCAGAGTGCAGTTAGGTCGACTGCAGCCGCGGGTTTTCGACCTCCAACCCCAACCTCTAAACCTCTTTTAAGCTCAAATCACCCTTCTAAGGTTAGGGAAACATACCATGACCTCATACAAGCATAACCAAGCAAGAAAGCGAGCCTCTAACGCATCATACACTCATACTACATCAAAAAAACGGGTTTTCACCCAAAAACTCAAAAATAGGTTTTTGGACGAGTTCCAGCCCCAAAATCAGTTCAAAACGTGTAAAAGAGGGGTCCTAGAACTCACCTTAACGATCCCGTCGAGTAGAGCTTCGATTTGACTCGCTCCTCGTCGATTTTGGCTACTCGAACCAACCCGGGCCAACACTTCCTCTTTTTCTCTTCTTTCCTCTTCTCCTCCCTTGGCTGAAAAATGGGGAGAATGGAGTGTTTTCCCCCTTTTATACTCCCGTGCATCAAAGTTTCTCTCGTTGGCGGGTTTGGTCCCTCGACTTTGGACTTTATTTCTTTTTCTTCTCTCGTCGGCTACAAAGGAAATTTCCGGGTGTTACATTGGCAACCGGTGATCCACGGAAAACTTTATTACCATCTAGGCAAAGAAACTTGGTGTAATTAAAGTTGAAAATACTCGTATTTCATTAGAAAGAATCGAGAATAAAATTACAATGGTTAATAAAAGTAATCGGACGTTAAACAAGAAACGCAACTCGTGATTGATGAAAAAGCATTCAAATTAGGGTAACATGACCAAGTAAATAAGATTTACTTGTGTTTAATCAAAATTGTGCAACTATAGATTGTTGCATCAAAGTATTCATGAAACTTTAACTAAATAAATGGGTGAAGAACTATTTATACAAAAACATCAATCAACAATGGTTCATGCATTGATAGTTTTTGCCTCTTTGTAACAACCACAATGCTATGGAGTTTGGATTCTCAAGCCCTCTCAACAAACTTGTGAACTAACCTAATAATATATGATTATAATTAACATTTGAGTGACACTAATCAATCATAAATGGAATATAGTATCTTTTGTATAAATAAAAACCAAAACCACACACGAAACCACACGAACAAGCCTTGGAATCAATACACTCGTGACCAAAAATTGACGAGAACATTCATCAACAATCTTCAAACACTCCTGACTCAAAATCCACCGGATCAATCATAATGGCAACCGGGGATCCACGGAACACTTTATTACCATCTAGGCAAAGAAACTTGGTATAATTAAACTCTAAAATACTCGTATTTCATTAGCAAGAATCGAGAATTAAATTACAATGGTTAATAAAAGTAATCGGATGTTAAACAAGAAACGCAACGCGCGATTGATGAAAAAGCATTCAAATTAGGGTAACATGACCAAGTAAATAAGATTTACGTGTATTTTAATCAAAATTGTGCAACAATAGATTGTTGCATCAAAGTATTCATGAAACCTTAACTAAATAAATGGGTGAAGAACTAGTTATACAAAAACATCAATCAATAATGGTTCATGCATTAATAGTTTTTGCCTCTTTGTAACAATCCCAATGCTATGGAGTTTTGATTCTCAAGCCCTCTAAACAAACTTGTGAACTAATCTAATAATATCTGATTATAATCATTTTTGGAATCACTCTAATCAATCATAAATGGAATATAGTATCTATTGTATAAATAAAAACCAAAACCAAACACGAAACCACACGAACGAGCCTTGAATCAATACACTCGTGCCAAAAACTTGACGAGAACATTCCCCAACAAACTTCAAACATTCTTGACTCAAAAATCCACCGAATCAATCATAATTACAACCGGGGATCCACAGAATACTTTATTACCATCTAGGAAAAGAAACTTGGTGTAATTAAACTCGGAAATACTCGTATTCAATTAGAAAGAATCGACAATCAAATTACAATGGTCAATTAAAGTTATCGAACATTAAACAAGAAACGCAACGCGTGATTGATTAAAAAGCATTCAATTTAGGGTAACACGACCAAGTAAATAAGATTTACTTGTATTTTAATCAAAATTGTGCAACTATGGATTGTTGCATCAAAGTATTCACGAAACCTTAACTAAACAAATGGGTGAAGAACTAGTTATACTAAAACAACAATCAACAATGGTTCATGCATTGATAGTTTTTGCCTCTTTTTAACAACCATAATGCTATGGAGTTTTAATTCTCAAGCCCTCTAAATAAACTTGTGAACTAATCTAACCGGCACATCGGGCAGTTATGGCATTGGTCTATCCACATCCTTTACGTAAGCCAGATAAGCGTTACATCCACGCCTCATGCACTTTCCCGCCACCGCCATTGAAATCACCTTCGGAACCGTAGTAACCCGATCACCATAAACCGTCACTGAACTACCGTCGGGCGCTGTCAAACAAATCATCTTCGTGCGACACACAATGTTAGCCTCATAATCCGCTAACCATTCCATCCCGAGAACCACATCAAAACCACCTAAGGTCATCACGAATGGTCTAACCGGAAATTTGTGACCTTCTAACTCCACGTCACAACCCTCTATTATCTCAGAAATTCTGGTAGACTTACCTATGGCAGTTTCTACATCAAAGGGCGCATCGACACGTCTACAACTAACAGGCAGCTTAGCACAGAAAGCAGTAGAAATAAAATTTTCTAGCACCAGAATCGAATAACACAGAAGCTAAAGTTTGGTTCACTAGAAACGTACCGGACACAACGTCAGGGTCCGTCCTAGCCTCCTCCTGTGTCATGGTGAATGCCCTGGCGCTCGCCCTCGGTCCTTCACTCCCGGTCTTCTTCACCCCAGAACCCTCAGCCCTCGGCTTCTTACAGTCTTTACTCATATGCCCGCTTTCCCCATAGTTGAAACATTTGCCCGCACGGCAATCCCTTGCTACATGCCCCATCTTCCAAACTTGAAGCACACATTCAATCCCAGCCTACATTCTCCCGCATGCTTCTTTCCATACTTGCCACACCTCTTCGATCCCGCTCCCGATGTGGCCACACGGCGGTCATCCACCCGTGCCTTTTTGTTACCCGTCGAGGCATCACCCCGACCAAACCTTTTCCCGTTCCAGTTCCGATCACCACCACCCTTCTTGTTCGCTTCAGTCACCACCACCTCGCGTTCATCATATAGCCTCCCTGCCAAATCGACCGCCGACCTACACGTGCCTGGCCGGGCGGCGATCATATGCCTGCGAACATCCACCGGCAAACCCTGAACATACCTCTTGATCTTTCGAGACAGAGGCGTCACCAGATCCGGCACCAGCCTTGCCATTTCGTTGAATTTGGTGGTGTACTGTTGGTGTGTCAAGGTCCCTACCTCCAGCTGCAGGAACTCTCTCTCTCGATCTTATCCATCTCCCTCTGAGGACAGAACTCCTCAATCACCATCTTCTTCAACTCCTCCCACCTCAGCCTTCCTATCGCCCGATTACCCTCGGCTTGGACAATATTGTCCCACCAACACAAAGCCGAGTCCACAAACGAGTGGGTAGCAAACTTCACCTTCTGGTCCTCCCGGCACTCGCTGATATCAAGAACAGCCTCCATTTCCCTCACCCATCGGTGAGCAGCAGCAGCAGTGCCGTTACCATCGAAAGTAGGGGGCTTGCATCTCATAAACGCCCCATAGTTACAGCCTCGTGCCACCTCTTGCACAGGCTCATCTTCCTCTTCATCTTCTTCATTATCAGAGAAATCGTTTCAGGCTCCGGTTGCTCCCGTCCCCCCGAGGCCTTGTTCCTCTCCTTTCTTTCTCCTTCCTTTAAAGCCTTGATGACTTCGGTCACCACAGACGGTAAGATTGTCTGCATGACCTGATGTACCTCTTCAACAACAGCCTCCTTTACCGAGGCCCTCAAGTTAACACTCTCATCCCCAGCCTCCGGATGAGGGGTCTCGGGTTCTTCAGGAACCACCTTTTCAACTCTAGGCCTTCCTCTTTTGGGTCGCGGTTCAGCACCAGGCCCACCACGGCCTCCACCCTTTAAAGCTTTAGAAGATCTACCACCGGCCATTCTCTATCACACTGAAAGATTCAAACACTAACACGGTCATTCAAGGGAACAGCTCAGTTTATGTCAAGTATAGTAAGTCCCTAACTACAGTGGCCAGTTGTGATTAGCCACTTACTTTACTCTTCATACCCCGAGCATTACCTATCCTGACTATATCAGTATATAAATCTACATACAAAACATAAACCACATAACATGCGCACGTAATACCAGTTTACATTACGAAAATACCTGATGGCACGCAGCTACTCAAATTGGCATCCCATTCCCTTTCCGTCCCATTTTCAGTTTAAGTTAAGGTTTATTTTGAAAATTTACCCATTTCACTTAAACTTTGGCTCTGATACCAACTTGTAAGGCCCCGTTCCCGGGACGCCTACAGTTGGTCATTCATCGCACATAAAACGTATAATTACATTTAACTTTCATAAATCATCGCAGCGGAATTATCAAAATAGACATCTCATTTCATTATAAAAGCTTTTTCCAAATAATACATCGTTAACCAGTTACAAAATACATTGTTGCATTACATCACAAAAGCCTTATATAAATGGATGCCATCCCAAAAGAGCTGAGTAGCCTCGCAACGCCATCCTCAGCAACATTACCTGCCAACTGGAAACACATAAAAAGTCAGCGTTGCTGAGTGAGTTCTAGTTTTATAATAAAACATACTTTACTTTCATTAAAACCGTTCGTTACTTTTGCATGATCACACATCATACGTACACATAGATAATATCATTATTATCTTCTTCATTCGTTCATTCATCATTACATTTTTTCTTGCGCATTTGATATCTTCCGTACCAATACCATGTGCTACACTCCAAACTATATGGCTACTAGGCCGAAGTCTATAAATAGATAGCTAAACATGGTGCCGCAGTACCGGGGTAAGCGGTAGAGGTTCTATACAAATGGTCGGTCACAAAGACGGACCCCAATGTGCATCCTCCCGGGGTAGCGAACCCACACACCGTTGGGCTAACACCTTATAATTGGCGTGTCTCGATATCCAATGCTTGCAAGACTTTCATTACTTTTGTTCATTTATGCATGCATTCAATATTGTTCCCCTTTTCATCATCTTTCACTTTACGTTACATAATACTTTCAATTCATTCATTAACGTAACACGTAAAGCCACAGGAAAGATAAACATTGATCATAATCAGGAACATCAACAAACACAATCATCAACATCATACAAGGCAACATCATGTATATATAACATACATCATGCATAAATATGCAACATCATCATCATCATGCCCAACATACCTTCTAAGGTTTTAACAGTCATCTTACATGAACTTACGGGAATCTCCATGTCAAAACCTACATCTGCACTTTCCCCCGAAAGTCAGTAATTAAACGACACTTTTCCCCGGGTACAACAGCCCTACTTGGGCGTATGGACACCCTTAAGTCGCATGGCCTCCAGGCGACTGAACATCATGCGACTGGACCAATGCGGATGAACACCTAGTCGTGCGAATGGACCTCATGCGGATGAACACCCAAGTGAATGAACACCCCTGCGAATGACTTCATGCGGATGAAACTAATGCGAATGAGCACCTATGCGACTGGGCCCTCAGTCGTATGACTCCCCATGCGACTGGCCCCCAATCGTACGAATAAACCCTCAATCGTGCGAATGAACCCTCAACCGTGCGAATGAACCTCAATCGCACCCCAGTCGGCCGTATGGCCTCCAGTCGGTCGCCTAGCCCTAGCTGATGCAGAATGGAGTTCATCTCGAACCCAATCTGCCATTTTTGACCTCCAAGCTTATCCAAACCCATTCTAAGCCTAAATCAACCATTCTAAACCTTAGGAATGCATACCACAACACCATTCAAGCACACCAAGCCCGGAAACAACTCCAAACGCATCACACGCAAACACACCCAAATGGGTCAAACACACACACATACAAAAACGGGTTTTCTATGTGTTCCAGCCCTAAAATCGTTTGAAAACATGTAAATGAGGGGTCCTAGAACTCACACAAACGACCACAACGAGAAGAGCTTCCATTGGACATGCTACACGACGATTTGGCACTCTTGAATCCACTCGAACCAACCTTTCTCCCTTTTTCTCTCTTCTTTCCCTCCTCTCTTTTGCTTGGCTGAAATGTGGGTATGGGGAGAGGGTTATGGCTGCCCTCTCCCTTCAAATATCACCACATACTCAACTTTCTCTCGTTGGCGAGTTTGGTCCCGCGACTTTGGACTTTATTTCTTTTTCTTCATTCGTCGGCTTCAAAATAAATAAATAACCAGGTGTTACAGTACTAATACTAGTGCATCCAAGCCCACTAGTTGGTCCATAGTCGTAGTCTTCACGAACGTGCTTAGAATTAACACCCTTCAAACCTGCAGACATACTGTCAGTATCTGTTTTGATTAAATCATTAGAAGGATGAGGAACATGCATAGGAGAATAACAATATGTACTAGGCGGAGGATAAACCTTTACATTTTCATATCCCAATCCCGTTTTAATCCTAGCTCCCCGTTGAGATTTACATAAATCATCATGTTTCATTCCTGATATGGTCCATTTATCCAACTTTGACTAAAGTTTGTTTGTTTCAAATTCAGCAAGGGCAACTCTCTCAGTCAAAGTGTTAATCTCCACATTTCTTTCCAAAACAATTCGTTTTAAATGATCATTTTCTTTTTAAGCCTCATTTAATTTAACAAAATACTTTGATTCATTGATTTTAAGTTCCTCTTTAATTCGTTTTAAATCCTTATCATTATCAATTAATAACCGATGAGCTTTGTAAATCCCAAATAATCTTATTTTACAAGCAGATGAACACATATCCTGAATTACCTCATATGGAAGTCCCATCACTACCTTTTCAGCTGCTAAGGCCTTTTCACATTGGCACACCGAAGTACTTGACTTGCTTTCCTCAACGGTGACAGAATCATCAACATAATCCTTTCCTTGCCTAGTGGATGAACTTTGTTGCTGCTTTAGACCTTCAGATTTACTTGCCCTCATTCTAACATCTTTCTCTTCTTTCTCATTCACAGACGACACAAACTCCTCTTTAAATTCCTTGAAAGGATCAAATATATCTTCACTATCTTCCTTCCCTTTCCCTTTAACAAACTCAACAACCAAAGCATGATTTATCTCAGTCCTTGTTTCCTCAACCTCTGCACTCCAATCAAAATTAGAAATCAATGATGTCTCCTTTTCGTGATTCCCATCTTCCTTCTCTCTCTCCATTGTTAATCTTGGAACTCCTAAATTGCTGAAATCGGTGACAATTAGTAATGGACATTCACGTTTGAAATGTCCCAATTGTTTACAGTTGAAACATCTCAGTTTTGACTTATCAAATCCCAATTTTGAATTAGAAGTTTGTCCACCGAAGTTCTTTCGTCCAGTGCCCTCCATAAATCTTCGAGCTCTAAGAGTCAACATTGCAAGTTGCCACTGCATGTCTGTTTCTTCAAGATCATCTGGATCTACCTGATACATGTCTTCCATTGTCATTCCTTTTCCTTTTAACTCTCCTGCCACAAGTGCTTCATAACTTTGAACAAACATTCCAAAAAGAGCCATTGTTTATGATGGAACAGAAGTTTCAACATTTTCCTTAGAGTGATTCTGATCTCTTCCAATAGTAACGTTTTCTCCTGAAAAATTACTTGTATTCCCTCCTCCTTGAATTGAATTCTGTATTTGAGAGCTTGCAACGGATGAAAGTAAGGCAACATTTTGAGTAAAACTAGATGTAAGCATCATGGTCTGGTTAAATTCCCGTCTCTTCATGTCCAACTTGAAGGATTTAAGCTTATTAATAATATCCATTAGCTTGTAGTCTATGAACCCTCTTTCTTACTTTAGCATCCTCACCTGAAGACTCCACTAAGGAGGGAGAGAATCTAGTAGCCTGTTAACTTGTTCACTGTTGTGACATTCGTCATTTTCGACTAGCTTTGTATTTGTTATTCTGTATTGTGAACCCGACTCGTTTGGTCTTCGGATATTTGAATATTAATAAAATGATGGATTTTATGTTGTAATCATGTTCATACTTGTCGTGGCGTGACCCATAGTTCGTTTCAGCAAAATCAGTTTTTTTAACGTTTTCGGTTCGTTTAAGATCGTTTAAGGTCCGGACTCATATTTTAACCATCCAAACCTTCCAAGACCTAACCCATAATTATTCTAGAACCCTCAAAACATGTCTTATACCTGGTTATAATTTATTTAAATCAAAATTAATTTTAAATAAAAGAATCAAAGTGCACCCTTTTACCCACCGGACAAACGCATTACCCATTTCCTCAAACCCTAATTTTCCCTATAAATACCACTCATTCTCAACCATTTCACCTGCACATTTGCTTCTTCTTCTCCCAAAAGTTTTGATCTTGTAAGTTGTTCTAGCTAGTTTTGCTTAAGTTTGACTTTAAAAAGTCAACGGAACCAAATCTTGCATTTCAAATCATTTCGGGTATGTGTTTTTGGATATTTTCAGTTTTTCTAAGTTATTTTATGTTTACAAAACCATTTTCATCTTTATTTAAGGCTTGTGGGTATTCAAACTCATATTTATGCATTTTAGACCCGTTTGGGTCGTTTTCGGGAAGTTTACTCGCTTAACTTTCTTGTTTGAGTTTAGATCTGAAATTTTACCTTATTTTTAGTTCAATGGTTTTGGACATGTGGTGACCATCCTCGGGTTCATACCGAGTCAAAGACCGAACCAAACCGAACGCTCGTTTAAGCACTTTAAATAACTTTTAAGCGACCATGTTACATCAAACACTTTAGATCTGAGTTTTTCTTGATATTTTAGTTATTATATGGTTGATATGGAGGTGTAGAACAAATCTTGGCTTGAACCCAAGTTTCGGGTAAAAACCGAGTAAAACCGAACACCCGTTTTAACGAGTTAGTCAATGTTCAAACCACCAAAAGTTCAACCTATCTTTTTAGTTATGTTTTACTTTATATTACTCATATTACTTAAGATTTTGGAAGTGTTAGAACAAATATTAGCTCAAACCAAGTTTCGGGTAAAAATAAACCCGAGTAAAAGTCGAACTTATCGTCTTAACGAGCTAGTCACCGTTCAAAACGCCAAAAAAAATCTTTCCTAACTTTTTTTTACTTATGTTTCACTTTATATTATTTATAGTAATAAGATTTTGGTATGACGGAACCAAACTTGGTTTTATACTAAGATCGGGTTTAAGCGAATTTCTTTATTAATTAAAGTCTCAAACTCGGGTTTAAGAGAGTGTAAGTCGGATCTTGATGCTTACATTAACGGGATCGTGCACGCTAGCACTCCCCTATGTAAAACTTAACAATGGTTGAGTAAAACTAAACATCAAGGACCCGTTTTCTTGTAAAACTCATTTTATACTTACGTTATTTAAACACACTTTGTAAAATATAACTAAAACTCCCGAAAACCCAAGCCTTATTTTTATGAACTTTTATACCATTTATATTTCATCTTCAAGACTCAATACTTACTCAAGATCTTTCAATTTAGGACACGCACGTTAAACCGTCGGACTCGCTTGCTTGAGGATTTTATTCTAAGTTTATTACAGCGCCATTTTTTTCATGTGAGTAATTTCATCCCCGTTTTCTCTTCTATACTTTGGGGGTAGCAAGCATACTTACTCAACCAAAAAAAAATATTTAACACCTAGATCCTCAACCCACAACCTCTAGGTTATGTGTTGCTTAGAATAATTGTCCAATTGTATGTTATATACCTCATATGATTAATTGCTACATGTTTATTGCTTTTGATCGGTTAGCCTCATCCTCATCCTCAATAAGTATGATCATACGCTCCTCCTTGTAATATGGTAGTTTTATCAATTAGAAAGGAGCCTCATTTATTTATGATTTATATACCTCAATTGTCGCTTTTATTTACGGTTTCACATATTTGAGTTGTGGATTTTTGCCTTATATTATATTAATAAAGTCATGGAATTGCTCACCAACATACATGTTGACAAAACATATTTTATGCAATGCTACAGGTTTGATTATCGGTTGATTGAAGATTTAAAGACGTTACTTTATTTTGGACCGTTAGGTTATTAGTTAAGAACTATTTATTTCTTTGTACTTGTAAGAACATGTTATGAAATGAATAAGTTGATTAAATATTGTCACTTTAATAGTGTCGTGTGCATTTGAACAATCTTAGTTGCGCCCCGGCATATTCTGCCGCTTTGGTCGGGGTGTGACAGATTGGTATCAGAGCCATGACTATAGCATAGGTGGTTAGACGTAACGACCTATTGTAGTTTATGCTTTAGGGTCCCAAAACGTGTTGCCTATACGTGTTACCCTACTTGATTGTTTATTTGCTCTTATTTACTTATTTGTTTCATTTACCCTCATGTACACGCACACACACTCTTATAGAAATCCAAGGTATCCTTACCTTACCTCAAAAAATAAATAAATAAAAATCAAATTATGGATCTCAAAATTTGAGTTTGGGTCTCAAATTTTTCAATATTTCTCATCTCCTTAAAGCGTGACATTATAACGTGTTCGTACTAACTGGAAGAGGGAAAATACCTAGATGTGAACCTTTGGCAAAACGATTCTGAGAATCAAAGGTGATTTACTTACCTGGAAGGTTCAAGTCAAGGTTTGACCTTATAGGCCAAAGCGAATGCACGTTATATGGGTTGCTAACTTTAAGAAGTCACCGTAACCATTCCGGTTACCTCCATTAATATTGTTGGATTGAAATATGAAAGCCACGGTGATACGTGGACTAGTGTTTTGATCCCTCCCTCGATTTCGATTTTTTTAGTTGAATCATAAAAGCCACGGTGATACGTGAACTAGTGTTGACTTCTCATTTTATCCCATTTTATGATCTTGGTTGAAACATGAAAGACGCGGTGATTCGCGCAACGTTTCGACTCCCCGCATTACCTCGTATTTCTTTAAGATTACTGTCGGGATAACAAGTCATGGTGATTCATGTATGTATTTCCCGCCTCAAATCTTAACGATTCAAATTTCAAATTTATATATTTATATATATATATATATATATATATATATATATATATATATATATATATATATATATATATTTCATGTGTTAAAATGGTTTTTTTATAAGGTTCACAAAATATTTCATTACAATCTCATATTTACATTAATCACCATCATATTTGCACTAGTTCCCTAAAATCTCATATTGTATCACTTTTATTATTTTTAGAATGCCTCCCCTTCATCGTCAAGCTCGTCAAGCACGTCGAACTCGTCGCCCCAAGAACTCTGACCTTAAGATAGCCGAATTGGTTACAACTCAAATGGCCGCTGTACTCCCCACCCTTGTTGCTCAAATTCAAGCTATCCAACCGCAACCTGTTGCTACTCAAGCCACACCCTCTCATGCTACCATTACTTATAAACAGTTTACGGGCGCCAATCCACCAAAATTTGTGGGTGAGGAGTGTGCTACCACGCTCCTTCAATGGTTTGAACGCATGGAAAACGTGTTCTTGCATTGTGAATGCCCAGAGGCCAAGCGAACCACTTTCGCATCAAGTGTGTTCGAGCTAACCGCCCTAACGTGGTGGAATAGCATCATGAATGCCAAAGGAGCGGAAGTCGTTATGACTCTCCCTTGGGATGCACTGAAGGATATCATGCTCAAAACGTTTTGCCCCAAGCATGAAATTCAAAAATTGGAGGCCGAATTTAGGGATCTTAAACAAGATAGCGGTAACAACTCCGCTTACTCAAACCGCTTCCACGAGCTTAGCCTTCTAGTGGCCCATTTGGTTACCCCACTCGAGAGGGCAATCGACAAGTACGTTTCGGGTTTGCCAATGCAAATTCGAGCACCGTCATGAGTAGCAAGCCACAAACACTTAATGATGCGATCACTCTTGCCGCCGCCCTTTCGGAGAACCATGTCAAAGCGGGGACTTTATCCCGAAAGGATTCCAAGAAACCAAATGTCAAGGCCATCACCGATCCATCTCCAAGCTCCAAAGTTGAATCCCAACCCCAATCCATCAATTACTCCAACTCATCTCACCACTCTAAAAAGAAGCATAAATCGAACCATCAAAACTTTGTCGTCACTCACCCAACTCAACCCCAATCTCAATCTCAAGCTGCCCAAAATCGAAAACCTTACACCGGTCCCCATCCTTTGTGCAACACTTGTCAACGCCACCACCCATCTTACTCCGCTTGTCGCCAATGCTCAAATTGCAATCGTTACGGTCACCTTAGCAATGTGTGTCATGAAGCCTCCCGTGGACAAACCACTCTACCAAGGTTTGTTCCGCATAATCCTCAAAACCGACCCATGCCTTTTGCTCAAACTCCTCCTCAACCGAGAGCTTGTTTCAATTGTGGAGACCCGAATCATTTCCACAATGCTTGTCCCCGACTCACTTTTGCAAATCAAGCCCAAATCATGCCCGCACCATACTACACAACTCAAGTCTACCAATTGCAAACTTACCAACCTCAAGTCCCACAACTCATGGCTCCTCCGGTTCAACCTCTCCAATCAATTCAAGCTCCTCCTCCCCCGCCTTCGCAAGCTCCACAAGTCACCCACGGCAACCAAGGGCGTGCTTTTATGATGAATGTTAACCAAGCCCAAGTTGCCAACGATGTGGTGAACGGTACGTTTTTAATTAATGAACATTTTGCTTCAATTTTATTTGATACCGGAGCTGATAGAAGTTTTATTTCATTTAAATTTGAATCAACCCTTGCCGTACCCCGTACTAAACTTTCTCGACCTTTTTCTGTCGAAGTCGCTAATGGTAGCTCAATCACTATCGATTCGGTCATCCGCGATTGCATACTCACTCTTTGTAAGCATAAATTCTCAATTGACCTCATCCCGATGCAAATGCGAAGTTTCGACATCATAGTAGGCATGGATTGGTTTGCCTTGCATCGTGCTGAAATTGTTTGCTATGATAAGTTTATTCGAATTCCACTCGTCAATGGTAAAACTCTCAAAATCTTTGGCAAAACGTCTCCCAAAAAGCTCAACCTCATGTTGTGTTCTCAATCTCAAAAGTACGTACGCCAAAAGTACGTACGCCAAAAGTACGTTCCATTCCTAGCTCAAGCGGTGGCAAAAGACCCCGGAGAAAGGAAAATTCAAGACATTCACGTTGTTTTTGACTTTCCTGATGTTTTTCCCGATGACGTCTCCGGTCTTCCACCCATCCGTCCCGTCAAATTTCGAATCGACCTTGTGCCCGGAGCAACTCCCGTAGCCAAGGCTCCCTATCGTTTAGCTCCTTCTGAAATGCAAGAATTGTCAAACCAACTCCAAGAACTCTCAAATAAGGGTTTTATCCGTCCAAGCTCATCTCCTTGGGGTGCACCCGTTCTCTTCGTGAAAAAGAAAGATGGCTCGTTTCGCATGTGTATCGACTACCGTGAGCTCAATAAACTCACCATAAAGAATAGTTACCCTTTGCCTCGAATTGACGACCTCTTCGATCAACTCCAAGGTGCAACTTGCTTCTCCAAAATCGATCTTCGATCGGGTTATCATCAATTGCGTGTTCACGAAGATGACATTCCCAAAACTGCTTTTCGTACGCGGTATGGACATTACGAGTTCATGGTTATGCCATTTGGATTAACCAATGCACCCGCGGTATTCATGGACCTCATGAACCGTGTTTGCAAACCATTTTTGGATAAATTCGTAATTGTATTTATTGACGACATCCTCATTTTTTTTAAATCCGAAGCCGAGCATGAGCATCATTTACGTTCCATACTCGATCTCCTAAGAAAAGAACAACTTTATGCCAAATTTTCGAAATGTGAATTTTGGCTAAAAGAAGTTCAGTTTTTGGGTCACATCGTTAACGATAAAGGTATTCATGTTGATCCCGCTAAAATTGAGGTCGTAAAAGATTGGAAGACTCCATCCACACCTACCGAAGTTCGATCCTTTCTTGGTTTGGCCGGGATTATCGGCGTTTCATTCCAAACTTCTCCAAAATCGCACTACCCCTCACCGCATTAACTCATAAGGGAAAATCTTACGAATGGGGACCGAAACAAGAAGAAGCTTTCCAAACTCTAAAGCATATGCTTTGCAATGCTCCTATCTTAGCCCTCCCTGAAGGAAACGACGATTTTGTGGTATTATGCGATGCATCCAACCAAGGTCTCGGTTGCATTCTCATGCAACGAGGTCAAGTTATCGCTTATGCCTCAAGACAACTTAAAGTTCACGAGAAAAATTACACAACTCACGATCTTGAACTTGGTGCCGTCGTTTTCGCTTTAAAATTCTGGAGACACTATCTTTATGGTACAAAATGTGTAGTATTCACCGATCATAAAAGTCTTCAACACATTTTCGACCAAAAAGATCTGAACATGAGACAACGGCGATGGGCCGAACTACTTAGTGACTACGATTGCGAAATTCGCTACCATCCCGGTAAAGCGGATGTCGTGGCCGATGCCCTTAGTCGAAAAGTTAATGTCAAAACCATTCTGCTTCATAGCATTATCATCCAAACCGATCTTCAAAACCGCATCTATCGAGCCCAGTGCACCTCCGTTGATGAAGGTAACATGTATGACGAAATGTCGTGTGGAGCCGAACTTCAACTCGAAACTAAACCCGATGGCTTACTTTACTTTCTCAATCGTTTATGGGTTCCCGATTGTGACAAACTTTGTACTTTCATTCTTGACGAGGCTCATAAGTCACGTTATTCTGTGCATCCCGGTGCGGATAAAATGTACTTCGATCTTTGTCCCATTTATTGGTGGCCCGGTATGAAAAAGGATGTGGCACTTTACGTTTCAAAATGTCTTACATGCTCAAAGGTTAAAGCCGAGCATCAAAGACCTTTCGGGTTACTCGAGCAACCCCCGATTCCTGTTTGGAAATGGGAAGACATTGCCATGGATTTCATCACTAAGCTCCCAAATACCCGAAACCAAAATGATAGTATTTGGGTAATCATCGATCGATTGACCAAATCGGCTCACTTCATTCCAATCCGAGAAAAGTATTCCGTGGAACAACTAGCTCAAATCTATGTTCGAGAAATCGTGTGCCGCCATGGTATACCAGTGACCATCATCTCCGATCGTGATGCTCGTTTCACGTCTCATTTTTAGAAATCGCTTCAAAATGCTTTGGGTACTCGACTTGACCTTAGTACCGCTTATCACCCTCAAACCGATGGCCGATCCGAGCGTACAATCCAAACCCTTGAGGATATGCTTCGATCATACGTACTCGACTTTGGTGGAAATTGGAACTCTCATATTCCACTTATTGAGTTCTCCTACAACAATAGTTTCCATTCTAGCATTGGTATGGCTCCGTTTGAAGCTCTCTATGGTCGCAAGTGTCGTTCTTCGATTTGTTGGAACGAGATTGGTGAAACTCAAATCACCGGTCCTGAGATGGTTCAAGACACTACCGATCGTATCGATCAAATCCGCAAGAATCTACTCGCCGCTAGAAGCCGTCAAAAGAGTTATGCCGATAAACGACGAAAGCCTCTAGAATTTCACGTCGACGACCTTGTCCTCCTCAAAGTATCTCCTTGGAAGGGGGTAGTCCGTTTTGGAAAGAAAGGAAAACTAGCTCCTCGTTTCGTAGGCCCATTCAAGATCCTCGAAAGGATTGGAAAAGTGGCTTATAAACTCGATTTACCGAAAGAACTTTCTGGTGTTCATCCTACCTTCATGTCTCAAACCTTAAGAAATGCTTAGCCGAGGGTAATCTCCATATACCACTCGACGAAGTACATATCGATGAGACAATGCAATTTGTTGAAAGACCCGTAGAAATTATGGATCGCAACGAGAAACGAACCAAACGAAGCCGTATTCGGTTAGTGAAAGTTCGTTGGGAATCAAGACGTGGTGCCGAATTTACTTGGGAAAGAGAAGACGCCATGAAGGAAAAGTACCCGCATCTTTTCGTCGTAGCTTCTTCCTAAATTCAGGACGAAATTTCCAAAAGTAGGGAATACTGTGACATTCATCATTTTCGACTAGCTTTGTATTTGTTATTCTGTATTGTGAACCCGACTCGTTTTGGCCTTCGGATATTTGAATATTAATAAAATGATGGATTTTATGTTGTAATCATGATTCATACTTGTCGTGGCGTGACCCACAGTTCGTTTCAGCAAAATCAGTTTTTTTAACGTTTTTGGTTCGTTTAAGATCGTTTAAGGTCCGGACTCATATTTTAACCATCCAAACCAACCAAGACCTAACCCATAATTATTCTAGAACCCTCAAAACATGTCTTATACCTGGTTATAATTTATTTAAATCAAAATTAATTTTAAATAAAAGAATCAAAGTGCACCCTTTTACCCACCGGACAAACGCATTACCCATTTCCTCAAACCCTAATCTTTCCCTATAAATACCACTCATTCTCAACCATTTCACCTGCACATTTTCATCTTCTTCTCCCAAAAGTTTTGATCTTGTAAGTTGTTCTAGCTAGTTTTGCTTAAGTTTGACTTTAAAAAGTCAACGGAACCGAATCTTGCATTTCAAATCATTTCGGGTATGTGTTTTTGGATATTTTCAGTTTTTATAAGTTATTTTATGTTTACAAAACCATTTTCATCTTTATTTAAGGCTTGTGGGTATTAAAACTCATATTTATGCATTTTAGACCCGTTTGGGTCGTTTTCGGGAAGTTTACTCGCTTAACTTTCTTGTTTGAGTTTAGATCTGGAAATTTTACCTTATTTTTAGTTCAATGGTTTTGGACATGTGGTGACCATCCTCGGGTTCATACCGAGTCAAAGACCGAACCAAACCGAACGCTCGTTTAAGCACTTTAAATAACTTTTAAGCGACCATGTTACATCAAACACTTTAGATCTGAGTTTTTCTTGACATTTTAGTTATTATATGGTTGATATGGAGATGTAGAACAAATCTTGGCTTGAACCCAAGTTTCGGGTAAAAACCGAGTAAAACCGAACACCCGTTTTAACGAGTTAGTCAATGTTCAAACCACCAAAACTTCAACCTATCTTTTTAGTTATGTTTTACTTTATATTACTCATATTACTTAAGATTTTGGAAGTGTTAGAACATATATTAGCTCAAACCAAGTTTCGGGTAAAAATAAACTCGAGTAAAAGTTGAACTTATCGTCTTATCGAGCTAGTCACCGTTCAAAACGCCAAAAAAAATCTTTCCCAACTTTTTTTTACTTATGTTTCACTTTATATTATTTATAGTAATAAGATTTTGGTACGACGGAACCAAACTTGGTTTTATACTAAGATCGGGTTTAAGCGAATTTCTTTATTAATTAAAGTCTCAAACTCGGGTTTAAGAGAGTGTAAGTCGGATCTTGATGCTTACATTAACGGGATCGTGCACGCTAGCACTAAACCAACTCCCCTATGTAAAACTTAACAATGGTTGAGTAAAACTAAACATCAAGGACCTGTTTTCTTGTAAAACTCATTTTATACTTACGTTATTTAAACACACTTTGTAAAATATAACTAAAACTCCCGAAAACCCAAGCCTTATTTTTATGAACTTTTATACCATTTATATTTCATCTTCAAGACTCAATACTTACTCAGGATCTTTCAATTTAGGACACGCACGTTAAACCGTCGGACTCGCTTGCTTGAGGATTTTATTCTAAGTTTATTCATCAACGTCATTTTTTTTTCATGTGAGTAATTTCATCCCCGTTTTCTCTTTTATACTTTGGGGGTAGCAAGCATACTTACTCAACCAAAAAAAATATTTAACACCTAGATCCTCAACCCACAACCTCTAGGTTATGTGTTGCTTAGAATAATTGTCCAATTGTATGTTATATACCTCATATGATTAATTACTACATTTTTATTGTTTTTGATCGGGTTAGCCTCATCCTCATCCTCAATAAGTATGATCATACGCTCCTCCTTGTAATATGGTAGTTTTATCAATTAGAAAGGAGCCTCATTTATTTATGATTTATATACCTCAATTGTCGCTTTTATTTACGGTTTCACATATTTGAGTTGTGGATTTTTGCCTTATATTATATTAATAAAGTCATGGAATTGCTCACCAACATACATGTTGACAAAACATATTTTATGCAATGCTACAGGTTTGATTATCGGTTGATTGAAGATTTAAAGACGTTACTTTATTTTGGACCGTTAGGTTATTAGTTAAGAACTATTTATTTCCTTGTACTTGTAAGAACATGTTATAAAATGAATAAGTTGATTAAATATTGTCACTTTAATAGTGTCGTGTGCATTTGAACAATCTTAGTTGCGCCCCGGCATGTTCCGCCGCTTTGGTCGGGGTGCGACAACTGTTAGAGAGCTTTTCATCGTATTTCTTTAAGGTGCTTGAAACAGTCAAGAAACGATTTGTGAGATCTGTCAGACTCTCATTCTTGTATCCAACAAAGGAATTGAATTCCTTCTCAGCTTGAATTCTCTTATCCTTTACCAGATCATCGTTACCATCATAGGACTCACATAGGGTATCGTAAAGAGATTTAGCATTTTTATGCTCTGCAAAACGATTGTAGATATCCGGTGCCAGACATAGAGTTACAGCACCAAAAGCCTTTTGATCACGATCAATCAACTTTAGATCCTTTTCAGTGAAAGAAGACGGGTCCTTATTCTGAGTGTGACATCTCGTAATTTTGTTAACTTGGAAGTTAATTTTGTTAAATTCTAAAAGGGGCTTTAATGTCAAATTTGAAACTTTGAGGGCTTAATATGCTTAATAATTAATTTGGTGATTAATAAATTAATATAATAATAATAACATTATAAGTGATATAATGTTTGCTTATTATTATAAAAATTTAAAGTGGTGATAATCTTGAATAAAATAATCATTATTAATATTATTATAATAATGTAATAATAATATTAGTGATACTAATATTAATAACAATAATAATCATAACAACAAGATTAATAATAATAATCATAGTAAGTGTTAATCTGTGAAATAATGCAAGTTCTATTATCTTAGAACTTGAAATTTATAAAATTATTAAATGAATAAAGATTTACTATTTATTGTAAAATCAAATTATTAAAAATAAATAATCAAATAATAAAGCTTACAAGATTTATAAAGATTAACAAATAATTAATTTGGTTTATCATTTAATGGGTTTTATAAAGTTTAGGGGTGGAGTGGTAATTTTTAATACTTGAAATAAAAGATATTACATAAAATAATAGAAACTTAAAACTTCAGGGGCTAATTGTGTAAATTCAAAATAAACCCAAACCCCCACCCTCAATACCCCGATTTTCCGGCGGAGCTCCGGCCAAACTCCGGCCGAGCTCCGGCCGCCTTATAACCGTCGATTTTGGGCGATTTTCTTTACTAAAAACCGTCTCAGATCATTGTGGAACACGATTCGAAACTTAACGTATCAATTAACCACATTTAAACACTCGTTTCCTTGTTCAATCGATTACATAACCGAAGCTTTTAATCTTAGAACCGTTCGAGCATTGAAGCTCAATAATAACCAAATTAATTGAAACCTAATCAAACGTATATCTAACTATAATCGATTACACCTCTCAATTTCACCTGAAAAACTCATAAACGTCCCGTTCGATTACCACCTTCGTATCAAACCTGCAACTCTTTCGAAAGGACCCTTCGGAGCTAAATTGGTTACAATTAGTAGAGGGCTACTGATCCTTGACCACCTCAGAACCTTCATACGAAATTAATTAGATTATTATCAACGTTTATGGTCTGAATCATGCTCAACCTAGCCGCTACGGTTCATCTCTTCTATTAAACGATTTGGGTTTCAATACAGGTAATTAATCGCTCAAACATCTTCGTATTAACATCTTGAACAAAAGCCCTATGAACATTACTGATATCACCATCGAATTCGAGTTCGATTGGAAGCTAATTCAATCTAGGGTTCGTGGGGAAAAGGGGAATCATGTGAAGGTTGGTTTTTAAGAATTAGAAATCATACTTTGGCAGGCATAGGCGCCCAGCCTAATTGGTTCCCCACACACATTCTAACTTGGAGGTCCCGGGTTCGAACCCCGGGCACCCCCATATTTTTTTAAATGGCTTTTTAAGCCTAAAATGAACTTTGGAAAATTTTTAATAATATAGAAAATATATTTTATAACCTTTAAATATATTTTAAGTTGTTAAATAGTTTTTAGTAATATTTTAAAATATTAAACAATTAAAAACCTTTGTAATAAAACATTTTAAAGGTTATTTTTGAATTATTAACATGGATTTTAAATAATTAACAAAATAGTAATGAACCGAACGTTCCTTAGATTTTATCGTTTAAATCACGATATTTTAAATGGAATTTATTTTAAAAGTTATAAATTCTTTTGTGTAATAAAACTTATTATGGTTCAAATATTATTTAAATATTATAAATCTAAATGATAAATAATTATTCAAGTAGTTGTTAAATGACTATATGAATAATTTATTATTCATCAAATCATTTGAGCATGTTATACCATTCAATGAATATAATCGTTAACTTTTGTTTAAACTCTTGATAATTATAAAACAATATAATTGGCCTTATTTTAAGGTTTTAAACATTTAAAATAAATCATTTTAATAAGCTTAAAACTTTATAATATGATTTTAATATGTAATATCCTTATCAACTTTTAAATAGTTAATTTTTAAATTAATTATTTCTTTTCACATATTATTATTGGTTTAATTGATTTAAATCATCTTTATTAAACCTAAAAGATTTATTATTTTACTTAATTACTTATGTAAACTTCCAAGATCTATTGGAAACCCTAGTTCATGTCTAAAAATTGTAATCTTATTATTAAACCAAATCTTGAAATTTATACGTTTAAACAACTTGTAAAAGAAATCATTTGGAACCTCGTTTAAATTATTATCATCATCATTATAAACATAATTACTCATCAAAACCCTAAAATTATTGAAACCCTAATTCTTATTTAAACATTAATCAATATATTACCCTTAATCTTCATCTTGTAAATTATATATCTAGGTGCTTGTAATGGACACTTGGGATTTACCTCGTAATCTTTTATATCATCTTGAAATGCTTATTTCCATGTGAGTTTTCCATGTGAGTTCTTCATGCCCCTTTTTACTTTATTTTCACACCTTTTGGGGTGAAACATGTTAACCTTATAAACTTACACTTGTAAACATCTTGATACTTGTAAATGCACATGCAATTCATCTTTATATTTTGTCATGGTTATTTGTGTTATTGTAAGTCTTATATGAGATACATATTTTGTTTACAATCATTAACTATTGCTAGCCTGGCGACGTCTTAGATCTTTGGGCCTGACAAGCCTATTTGGTGCTAAAGTCGAGGTATTGCCGACTCCTAGGGGCCGTACGCTTGTGCACTAGGGAACCAAATACACTTAGCCAATCTTTTATACTTGTAATCAAGTCGAGGTTTGGTTGTAACGATATGTGTTCTATAACCTTACTAGCTTATAACCTATGACATGAATTGCTACTTGTAACCTTTTTCATATTATGTATGAAAACCTTGGAAACTCACCAACTATTTATAGTTGACCTTTTATTTTTATCATGTTTCAGGAAAACCCCCAAGTTTGAAGTGAACTTATGTTGCTGGCATATTCTAGGACTTGGACCTAGTTAATAAACAAAATGATTATGTTTGTTATTTCATGTTGAAACTTATTTCATTATTGAGACTTATGCTTGTAATGTAATTTTGAGACTTATGATAATAATATTTGCAATTTAATTATAGCGTTATGTGGCTGTGAACAATCTTAACCCTCACATCTCGACGTTTCCGCCGTCAAGGTTGGGGTGTGACAGATTGGTATCAGAGCCCATAACTATAGGGATTTAGATTATTAGAAATGGTGACCTAGACTATAGTTGCATGAACCTCATAGAAAGATTCTTATACCTTTGTGCTTATATGTTGTTTACATGCTACATAATGCTATGCCTTTTGTGCAACTTGATGCCTTAGCATAGGATTGCCTTATGTATGCTTAAACTTAGTTATATGTCTCCCTAAACTTAACTTTGACTCTTGACTCTCCCCGACAAATGAACTTCCTAAACTTATTTTCAACGACATGTGGAATCTACATTTATCATCGTGAGTTCAATTCCTTAGACTCTATGTCTAATCTATGAAAATCTCATCAAGGTTTTGATTTCATAAACCAAAGAAATTTGTGTGACACATAGACACCTGTATTCTGGATTTCCTGGCAAAAGGCCTTCGGGCTAAGGCAAGCATATCGTATAAATCTCATTGCGAGACCAGTTATGCTTACCTGGGGATTTCTGGGATGAGTGATAAACTATGGTCAATATACACAAGTCTCTAAGGCAAATGGGTCAATTTACCTTGACGTGTCAACGATTCCAAATGGTAATGCGTTACCAAATGGAACCATCCTCTTCGTATCTTAAAAATCTTTGATTCCTTGAACTAGTATCACTTCATTCTTATCATACATAATGTTCCTGTTAATATTAAACATAACCTACATTTCAACTCTTACGTTTAAACACCGTTACACGTTGAGCGTTTCATGAATCTATTTCTATACCTTGACCAACGTGTGCATGACTCTTAATATATCCAATGATATTGGGAATCTAAAACGAATGGTCTTCAAAACTTTAAACCGTTACTTGTGGTTCTCAAGTCTTCTTAAGGATATGCCCCATAACTAAGAACATGCAATGTTATAGGTGGAATTCCTACATCTCGAGATACTTTGTCTAGGCAAAGTGTAAATGGTGATTTGACTCGATCATTGAATCCATTTACTTGACTCGAAACCCTTGAGATGAGTGATCATTTATAAGTACGCATGTCCTTAATAAGGTTATGGTTGACCTCATGTCTTGAGGAGTTCATGTATTTCCTTCAATTGTGAATCGAATGTTCACATCTCGTCGTGGTGTTGAATCGCTCTTGTCATTGATTTAGTCTTTCTGATTTAAACCATTCAAGATTTGAGCACCGTCATAACTAATTCTGTTACCTCGAACTTTGGCTTTAAATTTTGTAAGCATGATTTCCCTTTTGTTACATTGATGTAACTTGAAATTTTTCGAATTTCCAATTGATATTATTTTCCTCTCGTCGTTAAGTCAAACTCCGTACCGTCTGCACCGTGAGAGATGCAAGTGTTTGCAAGTCAGTTTATGACTAAGAACACACGTATCTCCTAAATGATTTTAACTCATCAAGACAGGGGTGATTCCCTTACTTTGATGATTCTCTATTCATTTCGATAAATGGTTTCCAATTGTGATCTATAAAATTTCATCCTCTGGATCGGGGTGATTTCCTTATCCCGAGGATTGACTTAAATTATTTTCTTTGAATTGGCATTTCACAAATGACATGATCTCACCAAAATAGGATTGAAACCCGTACTTTGGTGACAAATGTCAATCTTCGATTGTTTTCTTGCTACGAAATTCAATCATCAAGATAGGCGTGAATTCCATACCTTGATGATAATATCATCTTTATGAGTTGTATTTGTTCAAATGAGACGACTTCATCAAAGTAGGAGTGAATTCTGGATTTTGATGAAGAAGTTCATCCTGTTATATTTTGGTTTTTGTAAAACTTCACCGTTAAGATAGGAGTGATTTCCCTTACCTTAATGGTGAGTTACCTCGTCTTATTTTTGTGGATCCTCAACAAGGAGTTGGGATCGAACTTTTTGATTGGTAAGTTAGTGGTCATACCTTGGGAATACACCATCAAGTTAGGAGTGAAAACCGCACCTTGATGACTATTTTCATTTCTTGATCTCCAACTTACCAAGGTTTTACTCAAGTGACAAGAAACATGTAGTAACTTGAAGGGTGAACCAATGTTAGTGTTTGGACCTATCAAGCCAAAGCATGATTTCTGAACTTGAAAGGAGACTCGATCACTCTAGGTTGATTTTGATTCTGAGCGTGGCATTTGAATTCTTATCGATTTCTTTCCCTTCATCTTCATGTTTTGATTCGATCTAGCTATAACGAACCATTTATTCCCTACTCATCAACTTTCATTTTGAGATATCATCAGCACATGATTGTGTGATGGTAGCCTTCTCAAACAATCTTGCTACTAAATAAAGACATTATCAACTTGTGGTTATGTCTTTCTAGTCATACGAATGCTCTCGACTGTACATATGGGTTTGATGAATTACGTATGCAATCTATATTTGAAAATTTGTTGCCTTGCAAGACATGGTTACAAATGCATGTCTTATTGTTTGCGTTACTTCTTGAATCGCTTTTGAATCCTTAACCTTGGAGACCTTTAAAACTTCATCTTGACTTCGATCAACGAGACTCGTTATTATATACATTGTGACGTGGATATAATGGTTCATAAACCTTCGTAACTTGTAGTCATGGGTTTGGCATAAAGGAAAAGACGTAACTTGGTATGTATCCAAGTGTCTTACCTTCATATATGACAAGACCTAACATTCGTGATCCTATGGATCTTCTGTTTAACTTTTCATTCACTAAGTGTCTCTTATTTTAGCCGTCATGATAAAAATTGGTGCATTATAGACCAATTGACTAATCTCATATTGACATATGTGAGATAATGGGTCGATAAATTGACTTGTATCTAACTCAAGAATTCGTATACTGTGGTATGGCGTTAAAACATCGATCGTTATTTTGAATGAACGATTCATTTTCTGCTTTTAATAATGTTCCCAACCATCTTATTTCAAGATCTTCGCATATCGTATTATTCTTAGACCGCTGATTGGTCAAAGAAGTGATATATATTCACAAGATATGCGTTAAGACCGTTTCATATAGTGACGTTTGGGATTCTTAAACCCTGACGGTCAACCTTTCTTATCATTGTTGGTCCTTTTATTGATTTCTAGACATCAATTTACTACGAAATTACATTCTAGAAGTTATGACTTATGAATCTAAGGTACCACGGTAACTTGTTATCGTTTTTCCAACGTTTCATCTCAAATCATCTCGCGCTTATTATGTTAAGAATCTTGTAAGATTCCATAAAGTGAAGCGTTCCACCTGTAATCAAACGTCAAACACTGTTCGTTGAACACTCACCTTTCATTACAATTCCTTTGTTTCATTTAAGTTCATTTTTTTAATTTCGGGACGAAATTCTTTTAAGTTGGGGAGACTGTGACATCTCGTAATTTTGTTAACTTGGAAGTTAATTTTGTTAAATTCTAAAAGGGGCTTTAATGTCAAATTTGAAACTTTGAGGGCTTAATATGCTTAATAATTAATTTGGTGATTAATAAATTAATATAATAATAATAACATTATAAGTGATATAATGTTTGCTTATTATTATAAAAATTTAAAGTGGTGATAATCTTGAATAAAATAATCATTATTAATATTATTATAATAATGTAATAATAATATTAGTGATACTAATATTAATAACAATAATAATCATAACAACAAGATTAATAATAATAATAATCATAGTAAGTGTTAATCTGTGAAATAATGCAAGTTCTATTATCTTAGAACTTGAAATTTATAAAATTATTAAATGAATAAAGATTTACTATTTATTGTAAAATCAAATTATTAAAAATAAATAATCAAATAATAAAGCTTACAAGATTTATAAAGATTAACAAATAATTAATTTGGTTTATCATTTAATGGGTTTTATAAAGTTTAGGGGTGGAGTGGTAATTTTTAATACTTGAAATAAAAGATATTACATAAAATAATAGAAACTTAAAACTTCAGGGGCTAATTGTGTAAATTCAAAATAAACCCAAACCCCCACCCTCAACACCCCGATTTTCCGGCGGAGCTCCGGCCAAACTCCGGCCGAGCTCCGGCCGCCTTATAACCGTCGATTTTGGGCGATTTTCTTTACTAAAAACCGTCTCAGATCATTGTGGAACACGATTCGAAACTTAACGTATCAATTAACCACATTTAAACACTCGTTTCCTTGTTCAATCGATTACATAACCGAAGCTTTTAATCTTAGAACCGTTCGAGCATTGAAGCTCAATAATAACCAAATTAATTGAAACCTAATCAAACGTATATCTAACTATAATCGATTACACCTCTCAATTTCACCTGAAAAACTCATAAACGTCCCGTTCGATTACCACCTTCGTATCAAACCTGCAACTCTTTCGAAAGGACCCTTCGGAGCTAAATTGGTTACAATTAGTAGAGGGCTACTGATCCTTGACCACCTCAGAACCTTCATACGAAATTAATTAGATTATTATCAACGTTTATGGTCTGAATCATGCTCAACCTAGCCGCTACGGTTCATCTCTTCTATTAAACGATTTGGGTTTCAATACAGGTAATTAATCGCTCAAACATCTTCGTATTAACATCTTGAACAAAAGCCCTATGAACATTACTGATATCACCATCGAATTCGAGTTCGATTGGAAGCTAATTCAATCTAGGGTTCGTGGGGAAAAGGGGAATCATGTGAAGGTTGGTTTTTAAGAATTAGAAATCATACTTTGGCAGGCATAGGCGCCCAGCCTAATTGGTTCCCCACACACATTCTAACTTGGAGGTCCCGGGTTCGAACCCCGGGCACCCCCATATTTTTTTAAATGGCTTTTTAAGCCTAAAATGAACTTTGGAAAATTTTTAATAATATAGAAAATATATTTTATAACCTTTAAATATATTTTAAGTTGTTAAATAGTTTTTAGTAATATTTTAAAATATTAAACAATTAAAAACCTTTGTAATAAAACATTTTAAAGGTTATTTTTGAATTATTAACATGGATTTTAAATAATTAACAAAATAGTAATGAACCGAACGTTCCTTAGATTTTATCGTTTAAATCACGATATTTTAAATGGAATTTATTTTAAAAGTTATAAATTCTTTTGTGTAATAAAACTTATTATGGTTCAAATATTATTTAAATATTATAAATCTAAATGATAAATAATTATTCAAGTAGTTGTTAAATGACTATATGAATAATTTATTATTCATCAAATCATTTGAGCATGTTATACCATTCAATGAATATAATCGTTAACTTTTGTTTAAACTCTTGATAATTATAAAACAATATAATTGGCCTTATTTTAAGGTTTTAAACATTTAAAATAAATCATTTTAATAAGCTTAAAACTTTATAATATGATTTTAATATGTAATATCCTTATCAACTTTTAAATAGTTAATTTTTAAATTAATTATTTCTTTTCACATATTATTATTGGTTTAATTGATTTAAATCATCTTTATTAAACCTAAAAGATTTATTATTTTACTTAATTACTTATGTAAACTTCCAAGATCTATTGGAAACCCTAGTTCATGTCTAAAAATTGTAATCTTATTATTAAACCAAATCTTGAAATTTATACGTTTAAACAACTTGTAAAAGAAATCATTTGGAACCTCGTTTAAATTATTATCATCATCATTATAAACATAATTACTCATCAAAACCCTAAAATTATTGAAACCCTAATTCTTATTTAAACATTAATCAATATATTACCCTTAATCTTCATCTTGTAAATTATATATCTAGGTGCTTGTAATGGACACTTGGGATTTACCTCGTAATCTTTTATATCATCTTGAAATGCTTATTTCCATGTGAGTTTTCCATGTGAGTTCTTCATGCCCCTTTTTACTTTATTTTCACACCTTTTGGGGTGAAACATGTTAACCTTATAAACTTACACTTGTAAACATCTTGATACTTGTAAATGCACATGCAATTCATCTTTATATTTTTGTCATGGTTATTTGTGTTATTGTAAGTCTTATATGAGATACATATTTTGTTTACAATCATTAACTATTGCTAGCCTGGCGACGTCTTAGATCTTTGGGCCTGACAAGCCTATTTGGTGCTAAAGTCGAGGTATTGCCGACTCCTAGGGGCCGTACGCTTGTGCACTAGGGAACCAAATACACTTAGCCCATCTTTTATACTTGTAATCAAGTCGAGGTTTGGTTGTAACGATATGTGTTCTATAACCTTACTAGCTTATAACCTATGACATGAATTGCTACTTGTAACCTTTTTCATATTATGTATGAAAACCTTGGAAACTCACCAACTATTTATAGTTGACCTTTTATTTTTATCATGTTTCAGGAAAACCCCCAAGTTTGAAGTGAACTTATGTTGCTGGCATATTCTAGGACTTGGACTTAGTTAATAAACAAAATGATTATGTTTGTTATTTCATGTTGAAACTTATTTCATTATTGAGACTTATGCTTGTAATGTAATTTTGAGACTTATGATAATAATATTTGCAATTTAATTATAGCGTTATGTGGCTGTGAACAATCTTAACCCTCACATCTCGACGTTTCCGCCGTCAAGGTTGGGGTGTGACACTGAGAGACAACATCACCAACAGAGACAGTTGGTATGTGAGGACTAGTTTCGCAAGCACTGGTGAACTTTCGTTCAAAAAGACTAGTTTCACAGAACAACTAGAAAACAATTTCAATAGTGATAACACCCATAGTTTCGCTGAAAGATGATCGTAGTTTCGTAGAAAAAACAATAGTTTCGCTGGTCGAACCAAAAACCCTTTTTCAACCCAAAATCAATCTGAAATCATCTAATACTCAATGAATTTGAGATTTGATGATTAGAAGACTTCCACAACTAAAAACTAGCAAAACTCAATCAATTTCCATATCAAAAACACCCGATAATGAACTGAAAATTGATGGAAACTAGATATTGAACTAAAACCACCAAAAACTCAACAAATCAAGAGCACTAAGGCTCTGATACCATATTGTTGGTCCATTTGATCGTATTATAGTGCAAATGATATGAAGAATCGTTCAATATCCAACAAACACAATAAACAACATGACCAAAGAAGATTGATCACAATAAGAACTCATTCAATATAAGATAATGAACATCATAACAATCAATAACTTCAAGCACACTGATATTTCTGTGTAATAACTGCTTTGAAAAGGTAACTTGCAACAATGATTCACGATTAGGGTTTTGCAAGCTTACCCAACAATGAAAATGAACATAAGTATATATAACAGTCTTAGTTTCGCAGACAGTTTCGCTGTCAGCGAAACTGTTCTGCCGAAACTGTAGTTTCGCCCGGCAGAAATAGCAGTTTCGCCCGGCGAACTAAACAACTAACTGTGAGCGAAACTATAGTTTCGCTCACAGTTTCTCTGGACTGAAAAACTATATAAAGCTAATAACATACAAAAGGAACTAACATAAGACTTATTACAAGCAAAAATAAACATTCTAATCTAAGGTGAGTCCAACCTATGCATTATCTTCAAAAAGTACTCTGGGTAGTAGTTCAAGATGATACCTTTTTGAAAGTTAAAAATAAGTTAATTCTAAACATATATCACACTCTCTCTACTTCACTGTCACGGCCTTTTCTCTCTTTCATTTATGTTTCTTCTTCTAACCCCTCACCACCACCACAGCACCGCCGCCACCACTCAAATCACCGCTCAAATCTTCGTTGCCCAACACTACCACAAAAAAATCATAATTCCCACTTTCATATTGTTTTAGGCAAAGAACGCTAGATGATACTTGCAATGAACAACAACCATATTTTACTTCTTTCTTTCTTCTTCTTAGTTCTTTCCAGCCCATTATTAACGATCGAAACGGTAGTAGCAACAACTAAAATAGAGTTCCAGCTAGCCCCAAACTCTCTGATCTCCTTTTGTATGTCATTTTTTTAATAGATAAGTTACACTTGAGATTTGTTTCCGTCAACTAAGTTTTCCCTATTTTGTCTATCGAGAATAGTAGAATCACAATAAAAGACGTTAAGCTCGATGAAGGAACTTAGAGAGACAAAAGATAAAAGATCGGAAGACACTTGCTACGAAACATGGGTAATGGATCAATAAACAACAGTACATGATGCTGTAAAAATAGTACCTGACTTGGAAATACCTAAAACACCTTTGGTCACTATAGCAACCGACCAGGGTTTTAATGTATATTACAATTACAAATATAAAAGCTTTGCACGAGAAGCATGATTAATTAGTATTAATTTATTGAAAATGTAACAAATTAATTTTTCGATTTAGAATATATTATAAACAATTTTAAAGTCTCATGTTAATTATTTGTTCGGAGGGATACAAATATTTTAAAAGGTAATGTCCACGTGATACAAATATAGTTTATAAAAGCTCTGGTATTTGTGAGAGTTGAAATTTATTGCAACTATAGAAAACCCAAAGAGTTTTTTCCCAAAATATGGTAGATGGTAAATTTATTTATCAAAATGGTGTAGGTTAAAAAATAATTATCAATGTAGTGTATTTTTGAAACTTTTTATTTCTCACTTCTATTTTTATCTATTTTTATTGGATACTTTATAAAATATTATTTTAAAGTTTTCCTATTCTCTTAAAAGATGATTTCTTGACATTGTTACATGTTATTTATATAGAAACCCTTTTTAGTTTTTCAGAATTTTGTTTTTATTTCTTTATTCGTGTAAAAAAATCAGCTTTAATGTTGAAATTTCTTTCTACGTGTTTCCAGAATTGTTAGTTGTATTGTTTGACGTTGGCATTTAAAATTGAATTTTTTATCTATCGAAATGCTTTTATTTCTTTTAAAAAAACGTTTAATTAGAAATCTTTCATTTTTTACTCAACTTTCAAACAACTTTCATTTTGAGGAACCAATTCTTTTTATTTTAGTACTAAATTTTTTATAAAAAAATAGTTTTTCTTTATTTCAATGATTTACCAAGACGACAATAAAGAAATTCCATTATTGTCATGCAATTTTTTATATACTCAATAAGTGATGATATACACCATTGTGATATTATTATATACGTATAAAACCATAAACTGAACCGCCAAGTTATAAACCGGTTAAACCAACCAAACTTATTTGGTCTGTTCTAACTAACACCCATAAGGCAAACCATTTAAAAACATTTTCTTGTCAAAAGCATTTATTTTGATATCACAATAATATTTATGTTTAACTTTTTAAAATCAGAACATTTTTGTTTAACATTTTCTAAAGAATTAAAATACATTTGAATTTAAGAAAGATAAAGAAATCAAAAGCATTTTCGTTTTAATATCACGATAACCTTTTGGAAAATCATGATTTTAGAACGTTTAAAAAGAAAATAGGAAATATTTTTCAAAAACTAAAAAAAGTTGTATCTAGAAAACATTTCTAAAATTTTAAATAAATCATCTTTGAAAAGATTAAACAACATTTATAAAGCTTTTATGAAGTATGCAATGAAATTAGAAATGACAAAACAAGAAAAACACAAAAAACACTATTTTGATAAATATTTTTCTAACTACTATCATTTTGTTAAATATTTTTTTTATTTACACTTTTTTGGTTAAAAAAATTCGAAATCCAATATTTGTATGTTTTCTTCAAATATTAAGGAAAAAAATGCTACGGGGCATTCCGAGAATTGAACTCGGGACCTCTCGCACCCTAAGCGAGAATCATACCACTAGACCAAATGCCCATTTTTTCTAAAATGTAGAATAACTTTTATAAATACACAGTATCAGGATGAAAACTTCTCTGCGAAACCCTAAATAAAGAGTTTAGCCGTTTAGGGTTCTGAAAGCTAAATTTAGTTAGTGCTCTCAAATCGATTTACAGAAATGGCGAGATCGATTCTACTTCAGCTGGTCCGATACCAAACGCGCTACCATCGGACCTCCTCAGGTTCCTGCTCCATTTCCTTTTCAAGTTTAATTTCCCATTCAACACCTCCATTGAATAGTTCATCCATCTTAATTTTTTATGTTTACATACATAACCACACTCAAATCGCACCTTTCAAGCTCTTATTCGTGTGTGATTTGTATCATATAGTTTGCTACTTTTTGTTGCTAGGCACCAATCAATCCTATATTATATATACTTCTAGTTTTGGGCCTGCGTGACTTAGTACCGATGAATCGACTTATGATAGCATTACCTGTCGTTATGTTCATATACCTAGCAATCTGATTCTTACAATTCCTTAACATTAGTATTTTCTTGCTTTCTTTAATTCTGTTACTGAGTGATTATCAGGAAAAAGAAAGCAAAAATTCATTTTTGCAGAGTTTAGACAGAGAACTAGGGAATCGTGTTCAAATTTTGAGATTGGGGATCATCTTTTACATGATCCTGCAGCATACAAATGGTTGTGCTGTGTAATGCGATTGAAGACTTGCTAGATTTGATGAATTATTGTGATCTTTTCAATTTGGAATATATCTTTGTAAAGGTATTTATATTTGTATTATGAAGGTAGTTTTCATCTTAGATTTTTCACCTAGGTGAGCTCTTTCTTGTTCGTTTAGGTTATTTGATGTGTCGATCTCGTGTGCGATGGATATGTTCATGCTGAATGTGTTCACAACTGATGAAGGGCTGGCCTATATATTTAGTATTACAATTCTGTTTTCTTTGCTTATCATGTGTTAAAGTGATTTTCACACATCAAAATGCATTGTCCATATAGATGTAAGTATATATATGTGTAAGTGTGTGTCCCTTATTACAAATTATGCCACATTTTGTTCATATTTCACTAATTATTCTTATTAACCTCAGGTTTGTACCCCCACAGATTCGGAAGATGTTTGAGTCCAACAAATCAAACTGCCATTCCCAACTTCCACCCTGCAAAACATCTTTCAGTTGTGCAGAGAAGATGGGCATCTCAATCTGCTGCCACTGAAGACAGCAGCAAAATCACCATTGGACCTCCTAAAGGTTTAGATTCAGGAAATGATGATAAAGATTCTGGAGTTGTCTATCACGGGCCTATATCAAACACCATAAAAAAAGTCAAACTTCTTTCTCTATCCACCTGTTGCCTTTCTGTATCGTTAGGACCCATAATTACCTTTATGACTGCGCCGGACATGAATGTGATCCTGAAAGGTGCAGTTGCATCATCTGTTATATTCTTGAGTGCTTCCACTACTTTGGCCCTTCATTGGTTTGTGAGCCCTTACATTCATAAGATTAGGTGGCAGCCTGGTTCAGACACGTTTGAGGCAGACATGATGACATGGCTAGCAACATTCGTTTCTAAAACTATCAAGTTTTCTGACATCAGGCTACCGGAAACTAATAGACCTTTCGTGACATTTAAGGCCAATGGTGAATTTTATTTTGTTGATGCTGACCATTGCCACAACAAGGCACTTTTAGCAAGATTAACACCAACAACAAAAGCGACACAAGACTCGGCTCTCAAGAACCTGTGACATCTATATGGTATGATTTAATTTGCTTTTTGGGTCATTTTAAAGTGAAATGGAGATGGTGCATTTCAAATATTGAGCCTTTAGAAATAAATTTGGATACAAATGATGCAATATGTTGTTGAAAATTTGACTTTTTAAAATGTGGATTTTATTCGCTTTTGTTGTCTTACTGTATGCTTTACTTGTGTATGCTATCCTATTATACGTTATATGTATTATTATATGTTGAAAACGTTTAGAGTTGGGCTTCTCATTAGAAGCGTTGTTTCTGTCTCTCAGGACAGAGGAAAGACTTGTCACCACCCTATCCCTCCCAGACCCTACTTATAGTTTACTATGGTGAAACATACTGAGTATGTTTGTTTGTTTGTTTGTTTATTCCCTATTGTTATTTCCATTGTTATGCTACCTAATAAGTTAAATTTTGAGTTTGTATTTATTGTGTTTGCATCTTCACATTTACGAATGTATTAATTTGATAACAGGGGTTCAGATTATTTGTTACTTGGACAACTAGAAAGGCGTATTTGGCCAAGAAGAAAGTCGGTTAATCACTTGGCCTGCAATTAGGAATGAGGTTATTACTTGTGCAACAATATAGTCTTCTAATTAATTAGTGATATTAGTATAATTTATCTTTATAATTACTTTATTTTCCTTTTGTTTAGGAATTAGTTTTCATGTATTGGGTGTTCATGGTTGGGATCGACTGACTTTAACAAAAATACAACTCTGAACAACTAACTATGGTTTCGGAGAATGTAATACTAAAAGCGGATGGGTCGGCTTCGGTGGTGTTTGACTGTTTGGTGGTGTATGTATATATGCAGGCAGTGGCGGAACTAGAAATTTGTTCCTATGGTGTCATTTTTTATTGGTGATTGGATTTTTAATGGAACAACAAAAAAATTTTCAGGTTGTCCGATCAAGTTGGGTCGGTTAGGGTTGGTTCGGAATAGACATAATTAAATTGTATTGAAATGTTTAACAAAAAAATATATATACGAAAAGAAATCAAATAAAACTTACATTTTAGTTGTTCCCTACGCGTCTTTATCTTTTGAAACTGTTTCATTACATCTCCGATCGACGCTTGTTTAGTCTAACTATTCATGTGTGGTTTCTATGATTTCTAATTTAATTGATCTACGAAATGCATAGAAATTCTATATTTTCATGAGATCACGACTCCAACGACACAAATAAGACAATGTTATAATTTGTGTGTGTTTGTTTTACGATTTAGTGTCATTTCAAAAGTTTAGCCAGAACTAAATAAATAGAACCAAAAGTCTGTTAAGCTTTATGTTTAGTTGATTTCCAAAAGATTTATGTTAAAGTCTGTACAAAAGTTACATGGAAATGCTTCCTTGACAAGGTTAGTAAAAGTTGACTTTTTCCTGTGGTTTCTTGTGACCCTAAAATAAGATTATGTTTACATTATTTCATTATGCCATAAGGTTTTTAGAAATGTTAGAAAACTAACACATATAAAGACTAGAAGAGGTATAAAAAATCTCATATTCATTGAAGGTTCTAAAATATGTTCTTATACAGGGTCGAAAACAATGCAGTGACATCTAACATCAAGTGTGTATTAAATCTAGGGTATTATCACTCAAAGGTTTGAATCTTCTAATCTAGTCAAATAATTAAATAAAAAAACACAAAACTAGGTTATTAATCAACTACTAAAGAGACAAGAAAGTTAGAAAACTAACATTGAAAGCTTGATTAGAGTGGGTGCACACTGCAGGTTGCCGGAAGAGAGGGTCGCCGACCGTCAACGGTCGGCCGGAGGGGGGGGGGGGGAGCAGTTGTAGGTGACGAAGGGGGGCAGGGGTCAGCAAGCATGGTCGACTAGATGGTCTGTGTAGATGGGGGAAAAGTGATTGGGGCTAGGGTTTTATTTTGTTTTCTAAGAGTAAGAGTAATTTAGTAATTTTACCTGTATAAAAAATTTAAAAAAAGAGGATGCAGGGATTCGAACACGCAACCTATACATGGGTAATCGATTTCTGTAGCGCGTGATTTACTAGTGAACTAGCGCCATTTTGATTTTAAATTTTGAACCTAAATATACTAATGGGTTCACATACCACAAAACTATGGGTTCCCTAAAAAATTCGGTGTTATAAGTTACGCTACGTGTTCAAAAATCAATGGGGTCACTTGACCCCGTACTCTATACCATAGTTCCGCCCCTGTATGCAGGGTATGGTTATCTTGACAATTAAATTTTTTTTGTGACAACTCTACTAACCAATATAAGACTGTAAGGATTCCTTAAATCTGATGCAACCCAAAACACTCAAAGTGTCTCTGTAACATGCACTAAGTACTGAAGTGAAAAATGCTTCGGAAGTTTTACACAATGCATTAAAAAATACTCTAAGTGTAAAATCTTCCGAAGCCAAGACCAATATCTTCCGAAGCCAAACATGAAGTCTTCCGAAGCCTCAGAGACAAAGTCTTCCGAAGCTTCAACCTATGAAGACAGATTTCTTCCGAAGACTTTTAGTACACATGCTTTATCTGATGTACTGTTCCATAAAGCACCTTTTCCGCTGCATCTCTGTAAAGTCACCAACTTACATGAGTTGGTGAAAAGGTCCATGCTTTTGGTAACTGTACATTGAGGTCTTGAGTCTGTAACTTTCCACTTTATGTACTTTATCTTTTTTGTAATATATAAGGATGTGAGCTATGGCATGTCATAGTCACAAGGTCAAAAGGCAGATATGCCTTTTGATCCTACAATTGATTTTGTTAGTGTCTAGTCAATTGTATCCAGCTGGCTTTCAAAGTATAGCCGGCTGTAGGTTGTAGTATAAGTATTTCAAGTTCTTGTATCTTTCTTTATGCTTTGTAACACTTGTAAAAGAACTTGAGAAAGCAATATACTGCCTCCTTGAAACCCAAACTCTCTTGTTCTGTCTCCTTGCTTTACTTGTGTTCTTAGTATCATACTTGGTTAAACCAGTTCACTGTTTGATTAAAGTTTAGTAAATCTCCTTATTGTGTTGTTGTGTTGTAATTGTGTTAAAGCCCTTAAACGGTCCTGCAATTGGTATCAGAGCATTCCAGGCTCTTGATATAAGATCTCACCATCTTAAGATCCCTCACACACACAAAAACTAAACTTTCCAAATGGCTTCCATCTCAAAGACTGATATGGAGACTGAAACCATGAACAAATCCCCACTGATCACTCTTGATGATTTTGACACCTGGTGCATGAGAATGGAAGGTTTCATCAGGTCTCTTGATTCAAGAATGTGGGAATCTGTTGAGAATGGACCTTTCATACCCAGCACCCCCTCTGCTACTTGTGCTGGTATGATTCCAAAAGATGTGGCCAACTACTCAGATGAAGATAGAAAAAGAGTAGAAATTGATAGGAAGGCCATGACTGCTCTTCAGACTGCTCTCCCAAACTCTGTATACAGAGGTTTTAAGAAGTGCAAAACAGCTAAACAGCTGTGGGATGCACTGAAGCTGATGTATGAAGGCTCCTCTGAAGCCAAGGAGAACAAGAAAGATCTTCTGAAGCAGCAGTTTGAAAACTTCACCTTCAAAGCAGGTGAAACCATGACCCAACAATACTTCAGGTATGTTGAGATTGTGGATACCCTAGTGGATGGAGGAGTTCCTCTTGAGAACAGGGACATTGTAAGGAAGTTCATGTCCTCACTTCCTAGGCAATGGACACACTACTGTGTGGTGATCAAGAGGACTGAGAACCTTAAAACTCTTACTCTGACAGAGTTGTATGGGATTCTCAGTGGATACCAGATGGAGATGAACATGCAAGGTTCATCTGGCAACTCCAACAATCAAATGGGTTCAGCCCTTCATGTGGTTGAAAGGGACAGCATAGAACCCCAACATCATCTCATATGCTACCCTGACAACTCACAAAAGGGTCCTTTCATCACCTTCCCGAAGACACCAAGGGAGAACTTTACTCAAGGAAGCCCATTCCAAGAGACAAGTTCTTCTCAAGCCTTTGTGTCTACTGATGAAAGCTGTGGGAATTATCTCTTCACTCTTGAAGACTTGGACTGCATCCATCCAGATGACCTGGAATATATGGAGATAGTTCAGCAAATGGCTCTCCTCACTCACAGAGCCAAGAAGTTGTACAAGAGAACAGGAAGAAGATTTCCAAGCAATGCTACCAGTGGAAAGTTTGGGCTGGATAAAAGCAAAGTTAAGTGTTACAACTGTAATCTTATGGGCCACTTTGCTAGGGAGTGTAAGGCACCTAAAACAAATGGGGGCCAAACACAACCCAGACCAAACTACACTGACAAAGCTCCTCAGACTGAGAAGCCAAAGCAACATGCTGCTGTTGCTGTTGAAGAGGGAGGCTTTGACTGGAGCTTTCAGGTGGAAGATGCTTCTCCAAACCAAGCACTGATGGCTGACCATGATGAAGCCAAGGTATTGGAACATCTCTGTACTCCTGAATGCATTGCTAAAGTAAATAGATACAGGTCCTACAACTTAGAGATGAGATCTGATCTTGAGTCATTAAACATATTAAAATCTGATTTTAGAAAGTCTGAAAATGATTACAAGTTAAAGATAGAGGACTTGGAGAAAACCATTTCAGTACTAAAACATGAACATACAGATTTTAGAACTCAGATCAAAGATCTCATAACTAAGTTGACTGAGTGCCAGGCTGAGCTTGTGATCAGCAAAGCCAAGGCAGAGAAGAGTGTTCTTGAAGAAGAGACCTTCAAGAACATGATATCCTCATCCCTGCACAACAAAGTCTGTTATCAAAATAGACAGGGACTGGGATCAAATGAGATAGCTCCTCCACACACAATCTTGTCTGTAAGATCTCCTAGGTGTGGAACTTGTGAAGATGAGCTTCCTCTCATAGATCCTATAAGTGAGGATGATGAAGAAGTGATAGTGAAGAATTCCTCTGAGAAGAGTGAAGAAGAGATTCTTCCAAGGGCCACTATCCTTCTGAGGAGAAGAAATCTACTGTGATGACCAAGTCCAAGAGAAAGAACTTGATCAGGAAGAGCAAAAGGAAAGCAAAGAAGGCTCAAGAAATCAAGGCTACTTTTGATGCCAAGCAGAAACAAGTTTTTATCTCTGCAGGTTTCAAAGTAGTAAGAACTGAAGACATCAACCAAGACTCCTCAGCTAAGAGTCCTGGTTCTTGTTCAAATCATCTCAGTGCAAAGAAAAAGACTGAGCTGCTGTGTACCACTGCTCCACAGCCTGGACCATCAAACTCCAAGGACAGTTCACAGCCCAAAAAAACTGTCTCAGCATCTACCAAGATGAAGGTGGAGAAGGGATGTGACCAAAGCCAGTCTTGCTCTCAAAAGGAGACTTGTTTGAAGAAGAAAATGTTATGTGTTATGTGTGAAAGTACCTCTCACATTGCTAAGGATTGCCCATACAATCCTAAAAGTACTATCCACATGACCAAGACAAAGACTTCAAAGAGTCTTAAGAAGTCTCAAGCTTCGAAAGGAAAGTCTGTTTCCTTTGGAAGCTCCAAATCAAAGAAGAAGGTAAATGGAAAATTACCTTCGGAAGCAAAGATGGTCTCGGAAGAAAGGAGTTCTTCCGAAGCACTGAAGTCTGCTGCAGTGACTGTAGAATCTTCCGAAGGTTCAGTCATCAAAACTTGTGAAGTCTCAAAAACTTCTAAGGTCTTGAAGGTCAAGTCCAAGACTCCAAAGGTGGTGTGGAAGTCTAAGAAAGACCAAATGACTGAAGTTTCTCCATCAACAACAGCTGAAGATCCCCATAGTACAACCATAGGATCTATTACTGTTGCATTACCTTCTATTACACTTAGTGAGCCCAAGACAAGTAAGGCTTGGGTTTCCAAATGTAACTAATCATTTTCTTTGTGCAGGAACAGCTCAAGACAAACAGGAATGTCTGGATAATTGACAGTGGCTGTTCCAGGCACATGACAGGCAATAGGTCTCTGCTCCATAATTTTGAGAGAATTGATGGAGGACCAGTTGCTTTTGGAGGAGATGAAGGTGGTTACATTTCTGGAAGGGGCAAGGTCACAAATGGTAAGCTCAGCATTGAGAAGGTAAACTTTGTTAAGGAGCTTGGGTACAATCTTCTGAGTGTATCCCAATTTTGTGATCAGAGTCATAACATGCTCTTTACTGAGCATGAGTGCATTGTTCTCAAGCCTGGAGTGGTCATTCCTCATGAGCATATCCTGCTCAGAGCCCCCAGGAAAGGGAACATGTACAAGATGGATTTGCAAGAAACATCTCCCTCTGGAGAAGTTTCATGCTTTCTATCTAAAGCAAATAGTGATGAGTCTTTCCTATGGCATAAAAGAATGTGCCATGTAAACTTTAAGAACATGAATAAATTAATTAAACATGATCTGGTAACTGGAATGCCAAAGAAAGAGTTTACAAGTGATGATCATTGTGTTGCATGCCTGAAAGGGAAGCAACACAAGGTATCTCACAAGCCTAAGGAAAAGAACTCCATCACTACTCCCCTACACTTGTTACATATGGATCTCTTTGGCCCCACCAGTGTAATGAGTCTAGGAAGGACCTCTTACTGTTTGGTGATCACAGATGATTTTACAAGATTCACTTGGGTCTTCTTCCTTAGAACTAAGGATGAAACCCCTGAGATTCTGAAGAATTTCATCTTAAAAGTTGAGAATCAATGTGATCACAAGGTCAAAACCATAAGATGTGATCAAGGAACTGAATTCAAGAACCAAATCCTTGATACATTTTGTGATGAAAAAGGTATTACAAGACAATATAGTGCTCCCAGGACTCCTCAGCAAAACGGAGTTGCTGAGAGGAGAAACAGGACACTTATTGAAGCTGCAAGAACTATGTTGTCTGACTCTAAACTGCCTATCACCTTCTGGGCAGAGGCAGTTAATACTGCTTGCTATGTGCAAAACAGAGTTTTAGTAGTTAAGACACATGGTAAGACTCCTTATGAACTTTGGCACAAGAGGAAACCTTTCATTGGTTTTCTCAGGTCATTTGGATGTCCCTGCACCATCTTGAATACCAAAGATCAAATTGCCAAGTTTGCTGAGAAATCAGATGATGGACACTTCATTGGATACTCTTCTCAAGCTAAAGCTTATAGAGTATACAATCTCAGAACTAGAATTGTTGAGGAGTCAGCCAATGTGACTTTCAATGAGCACACACCCTGTGTGGCTGGTTCTGGTCCGGATTGGCTGTTTGATCTTGATTTAGTTACCAACTGTTTTAACAAATCTTGTGAGCATGTTTCAGGATCTGCAGAAAATTTAAATACAGGTGATCCTGATCCAAGATTTGAGCTAGGAAGACCCTCAACTCATACATCTTCAGCTCCAGTTGGAACTACTTCAGCAAATGAGGTTTCTATCAGCACAACAATGACAAATTCAGCTGATACATCTGGTATGCCTTCAAATTCCAGCTCAGAGGCTTCTCAACCAGATAAAGACACCTCAATTGTAGAAGACAACAATGGTGATGGTGATAGTGATCAGGAATTTCTTGATGCTAATAACCACACCATAGATGACAACATCAATGATGTCACACACTCATTGGATCAAGTTAATCTTGATAAGTGTGATAATGTGGAGGGTGAATCTTCCAGGCCAGATCTAAATTTCTCAAATTTGGATCTTTCTCAGCAACTTGCTGTGATCCCTCAGCTAAGGATCCACAAGTCTCACCCCACCACAAACATCATTGGAGATGTTGTCACAGGGGTAAGAACAAGAGGACAAACCCATGAAGCAAATGTTTGTCTTCACTCTTGTTTCTTATCTCAGATAGAGCCAAAGAAAGTTGATGAAGCTCTAAAGGATGGAAGTTGGGTTGAAGCTATGCAACAAGAGCTGCTTCAATTCAAAAGGCAGAAAGTTTGGAACCTTTGTCCTCTTCCTCATGGGAAGACTACCATTGGAACCAAATGGGTTTTTAGGAATAAGAAGGATGATAGAGGAATCATCATCAAGAACAAGGCAAGACTAGTTGTTCAAGGATACACACAAGAAGAAGGGATTGACTACACTGATGTCTTTGCTCCTGTAGCAAGACTAGAAGCTGTTAGGATATTCCTGGCATTTGCTGCATCCAAGAACTTCAAGGTCTATCAACTTGATGTAAAGTGTGCTTTCTTATATGGAGTGATTGATGAAGAGGTTTATGTCAAACAACCACCTGGTTTTGTAGACCCTGATCATCCTGATTATGTCTGCAAGCTTGACAAAGCTCTTTATGGGCTGCATCAGGCACCCAGAAGTGGTATGAGACACTATCTGAGTATCTTTGTAAGCATGGATACAGGAGAGGTACTATAGATGGAACTCTCTTCATCAAAGGACAGGGAAATGACTTATTGCTGGTTCAAGTATATGTAGATGACATCATCTTTGGTTCAACTAATCCAAAGCTCTGCAAAGACTTTGAGAAGCTGATGAAGGACAGATTTGAAATGAGTTCAATGGGAGAACTCAATTTCTTTCTGGGAATTCAAGTGAAGCAGGTTGAAGATGGCATCTTCATAAGTCAGTCAAAGTATGTTCAAGACATACTCAAGAGGTTCAACATGACTGATTGTAAGATTGCTAAGACACCCATAGCCAGAAACCACTCCCTTGGACCTGATCTTGAGGGGGAGTGTGTAGATGAACATTTATACAGGGCTATGATTGGGTCTCTTATGTATCTTACAGCTAGCAGGCCTGATATCATGTTTGCTACATGTATTTGTGCAAGATATCAAGCCAACCCTAAGATGTCTCACTTAATCACTGTGAAAAGGATTTTAAGATACCTCAAAGGTGCTTCAACACTTGGTCTATGGTATCCAAAGAATCCTAATTTCAATCTGTATGCCTATACAGATAGTGATTATGGTGGTTGCAACATGACTGCAAAGTCTACATCTGGGGGATGTCAATTCCTTGGTGGAAGGGTTGTCTCATGGCAATGCAAGAAACAATCCTGTGTGTCTGCATCAACTGCTGAGGCTGAATACATTGCTGCTGCAAGCTGCTGTGCTCAAGTGCTTTGGATTCAAAATCAGATGCTGGACTATGGATTTAACTTCAAAGAGACTCCTATCCACATAGACAACAATAGTGCTATCTCTATCACTGAGAACCCTGTGCAGCACTCAAGGACCAAACACATCAACATCAGGTATCATTTAATAAGAGATAACTATGAAAAGGGATTAATTAAACTAGTCAAAGTTCATACAGATGAACAATATGCTGATCTGTTCACAAAAGCTTTTGATGAACAGAGATTTAAGTATCTGATATCAGCTATTGGGATGATTAACTTTGAGTAGACTTTTTCTTAAAACTAATTCTAATTATTTCTTCTTAAAATATGTGTGTCCTAAGTTGTCTAGTTCATCACTTTCATAAGCTCATGTTTTCTTTGGATGTAAAATTCTTTTTGAAGACTTTCCTTAGATTCTTGAAAATTTTCTGATACTTCGGAAGATAAAGTTTTATCTTCGGAAGAAAAACATGTCTTCAAAATAAATAACTGTCTAAGAGATTTTACCTTCGGAAGAACTCAAAATTCATCTTCCGAAGCTTAAAATTCTTATCTCAGACACTTATTCATTTTTAAGAACTTTTTCCTTCCGAAGCAAAATTAACCTTCGGAAGCTTTGTTTATTCTTCTACAAAGCATCCAAGGGTTTATTTCTCTTCCGAAGCATAAATTTTCAAGACTCTCAGGAAAATCTTCCGAAGCCATTTTAGCTTCGGAAGCTTTTTCAATTAAAACTTCCGAAGACAAATTACCTTCGGAAGCTTTTCGAATTCCAAGAAAACTACTTTTTGAGCAAAAGTAAACTACCTTTTCAGAGGTGGGACCGACTTCCGGATTTCAAAGTTTATCCTCTTTCATTAACTTTGGTTCAAATCCCTTTTCACATAAATACCCAACGGTTCCCCCTCTTTCCCACTATCTTCCTCAATTCCACTATTCCTCTAACCTAATTCTCTAAACCGCCTTTGCTTTCTACCTTTCTTCACCCTTAAGCTTCTGAAATGGCCAACCTAAACCGCAGAAACAACCCAGATTTCTCCATGCAACTTCACAGGCAACATAATCAAGTTGCTCTGTTAAGCTCTGAGAAAGATGCAAGTTTCTCAGAGATTTGCCAATTCTTGACTCTGTCAAACTATTTCACCTCCCTGACCATTGATCCTACTCTATATGAGGATCACTTGCTTGAATTCTGGAAGACCTGCCAAGAGGTCATTATGGATGGGGAGAAGGCACTGTCTGCCACAGTGCAAGGGAGGACAATCTTCATCACTCCGGCCATCATTAACCAACACTTGCAGCTGGATGATGAAGAAGGTGAGGTGTCCTTCCCAAAGAAAGCTGTTAATCATTCCTTTGAGCAGATGGGCTATGAAGGAGATTTCTCTGTAAAGACCTTCAGGAAAGGGAAGGTCTCATCCCAGTGGAAATACCTGCTCCATGTGGTTATCCACAGCTTATCAAACAAGCATGGTGGATGGGACCAGATTCCTGAGGATCTCTCCTTTATAGTTCATGGAATGGTTCAGGGGGTCAAGTTCAGGTATTCACAATTTGTTTATACTAATTTACTTGCAAACTTAGACTCCTTAGAGTATTACATGTTTCCTAGATATGTTCAACACATTCTCAACTGTGAACTGGGCTCACAGTTGAGGGAAACAAGTAATATTCTTAAATTGGGACAGATGAAGCATGGCATCTTTAAAATAATGAAGAAGCCAACTGTAGGCTTCTCAGGGGTAGAAACAGCCCTAGTCCCCAAAATGTTAGAGCTCATTGCTCAAGGTGACAACCTAGCAACACAAGCTAGTGTTGAACCCACACCTCTTTTAACCCTACCTCTAAAAAGACCAGAAATCACCCTCACCTACCAAAGAAAATCCAAACGAACCCCTGCTCAGGCTATTGAGTCTGTGCAGGCCCCCATATACTCAACCTTACAGGAAGAAGTGGATACTAGAGCTCCCACTTCTCCTGAGGAGCAAACCACTCCCATTTCTTCACTATCAGGGCTGAGGTTCCTCATGCTCACCCTGATGAGCTCACTAGCCCAACAGCCTTAAGCCTTCACTCTGAGTCTCAACACTTAAGTGAACAACCTTCAGGGGACAGCTACCATCCCCAGCCTTTAGATCTCAACCAACCAATTCCCAACCTATCTTTCTATACTGATGAAGACTTAGGATTCAGTGAGTACCATGAGTCTCTCTTCTCCTCCCCTACTCAAAGAGAGATGAGTACCTCTGACTCTCCTCAGTCTATCCCACATCAGTCACCTATTACTGAGGTGGACACTTCTGAACCTGTTCAGGATGTCCATATGGAAGAGGCTCTCACTTTTGAAAGTGATTACATCATTAAGACCTCAACCATGGCAACTCAGCCCACCGTCATCTCAACTGAGGCTGCCAGTGAGCAGAGGAAAACCAGCAGCCAAGAACCTCAAGCTGGTGGTGAGAGAGAGGACTTTGGTCCAATCATCTCATCCCCCAATGATTCTTCTGATGAAGATGAGGGGAATTTAGACTAAAGGTGCAGAAATTGTCAAAAACATGCTCCTATTTGGTCTCTAAGGTTAGTCACTTGGAATCTCAGGTGACTACCTTACATAACAGGGTCAATGATCAGCAACTTCAGATTTCATATCTAAAGGAAAAACTAGCTGGGAGACCTTTAAGGAGAGCTCAACCAGGAACACAAGAACCTGTGGAAGTGATTGACTTATCCTCCAGCTCACCTATGCAAGTGGGATGATGCTACCAAAAGGGGGAGAAAGTTATTACAACCACAGAACCTGGGAGTTCTTCACAGAGAATGGACATAGAGGACTCACCATCCTCACTTGCTGTTGTGCATTCTCAGCAACTTCCTCAAGTTCACATTAATGTGGACTCTATAGACTCAATCATCAGGAGTCTCTTTGAGGAAGGTATACCAAGGGCTGTCTCATCTCCACCACAAGGAACTGGCAACTACATCATAAGGTGGAGGTATGATGATGACAGAAGAGCCCTTATACTTCACAGAGTTCAAGGTCAACAAGAAGTTTTTCATTTCCAAAGCCTGAACTTCTATGAAAGACTGGATTTAGTCAACATGCCACTTGTCAATCCAAGCAATTCAAGACAAGCTGACAGGCTGGCTCAAAGAATCCAAGATAGGATCCTTGCAGAGTTCTCTCTAAGAAGGAGACTTAGGCAATCAGGCAATGTCATCGGTCAACTGGATGTTGAGGTGGACCCTAAGATTAGTTTCATAGGGGAAACCTTGACTGAAGGCCTAGTGGCAGAACCTGAGACCCCTGTCTCATCATCAACAACTGCTGCAGAGGTCCAAACTCCCTCTGAGACACCTGCTGGTGAAGGTGTTTCTCAGCCTCTCTCTGGCCAGAGCATGGAAGCTACACCAAGCAATGAAGGCCAAGCCTCAATCCATCCTGAGTCACAAAGGTCTGTTGGTGACAAAGGGAAAAGGATAATGACTCCTGAGGAAATTGAGGAAGAGAGAGAGAGAGGAGGAAAGGAGACTAAGGGGAGAAAGTTCTTCTGGGTCATCTAGCTTCATGCAAGCTCCAATCAGGGCTGCCCCTAGACCAAATACTCAAGATGATGAGTTAAGGGCAGTCAGGATTACTTATTTACAGACCAGGAACTATGATATTGATGAAATCATCTCCCTCCCCTTAGAAGAGTTAAATGAACTGGCTGACATGGAAGTGTCAAGAGAGATGAAGGAGAAAGAGGATGCAAGGCTACTTCTCCAATTCAAAGAGGAGAAGAGACAGAAAAGGCTCTACAAGCATGCTCCCACTCTCTCTCCAGTTCAAGAAAGTCCTGCACAGGAAGATGTGACTCCACAAGAACCTCAGGTAGATAAAGAAGAAGATAGGATCAAGATGATCAACTACCTGAGTGCCACAGGCTTCTATCAGGCAGATGCACTTCTTCCCTTGTCCTATGACTTCATTGAGTTTGAGTACCTAAAGCAACTTGAGCTTGAGCTAGTCAAAGAAAGAAAGACAACCAAAAGGAAGCTAAGGGAAGAAGCTGCAAAGTCAAGAGCCATCATTCAAAAGTGTGTAAAGAAGTCTGCTGACAGACAAAGAATGATGAGCTTCTTGAAGCTGTATGGATTCTCCGGAAGGAGACTTGGCCCCATTTCTATCCACAATGGATGAGCATATAAGGGTGATCAAGCAGAAGATAAAGAGTGGTGAACTGATTGACTTGCACTCTCTTCCAAGTCAAGTCCCACCTGAAGTGGAGGTCAAGTTTGAACAACCTGAGACACCTCAACCAGAACCTCCAGCTGAGCCTCAGCAAGCTTCATCTTCTGATCCAAGACAGGGTCAAACTCCCTCTCCTTCTGAACCTGTGAGGGAGGAACACCCAACTGAGAAAGACAATGATGATCAACATGGTGCTGCAGACCAGTCTTCTCAGTTAAAGTCATCTAAGAGGAAGAAGAGAATGACTTCTAAACCAAAGACTAAGAAGAAGAAGCCTAAGTCATCTACCTCTACACCTCAGGCTGAATCAGATCAACCTGAGGAAGTGCATGAAGAGGCAGCCCAATCAACTCCTATGCAAGTGGCTCCTCTAACAACTGAGACACCCATCTTGTCCTGGACTTACTCTACCAACCCAGAAAGATGGCATGTTATCAGAGATCAAGGTGTTGAGAATGTCTACTCCTGGCAAGACATAATCAACTTACCTCTGCATGATCTCTTTGAAATGAGAAGATACTATGAGAGTCTTGATGATCCTGACCATCTAATGAAGAAAGGAATGGTTATGATTGTACTGAAGACTACCAACATTTGAAGATCTTCTAAGTGTTTTGGTAGCATCAGCCTAGGGGGAGTTTGTAAGGATTCCTTAAGTCTGATGCAACCCAAAACACTCAAAGTGTCTCTGCAACATGCACTAAGTACTGAAGTGAAGAATGCTTCGGAAGTTTTACACAATGCATTAGAAAATACTCTAAGTGTAAAATCTTCCGAAGCCAAGACCAATATCTTCCGAAGCCAAACATGAAGTCTTCCGAAGCCTCAGAGACAAAGTCTTCCGAAGCTTCAACCTATGAAGACAGATTTCTTCCGAAGACTTTTAGTACACATGCTTTATCTGATGTACTGTTCCATAAAGCACCTTTTCCGCTGCATCTCTGTAAAGTCACCAACTTACATGAGTTGGTGAAAAGGTCCATGCTTTTGGTAACTGTACATTGAGGTCTTGAGTCTGTAACTTTCCACTTTATGTACTTTATCCTTTTTGTAATATATAAGTATGTGAGCTATGGCATGTCATAGTCACAAGGTCAAAAGGCAGATATGCCTTTTGATCCTACAATTGATTTTGCTAGTGTCTAGTCAATTGTATCCAGCTGGCTTTCAAAGTATAGCCGGCTGTAGGTTGTAGTATAAGTATTTCAAGTTCTTGTATCTTTCTTTATGCTTTGTAACACTTGTAAAAGAACTTGAGAAAGCAATATACTGCCTCCTTGAAACACAAACTCTCTTGTTCTGTCTCCTTGCTTTACTTGTGTTCTTAGTATCATACTTGGTTAAACCAGTTCACTGTTTGATTAAAGTTTAGTAAATCTGCTCATTGTGTTGTTGTGTTGTAATTGTGTTAAAGCCCTTAAACGGTCCTGCAAAGACACACATTCAACGTTACATGTCATTTCCATCTTTTCTTTTATAACGCTTATAACTTTTTTTCACGACATTATTTTTTTAAAAATATTTCACCATTAATTTTTATATTTTTTTTATCTTTTCATGGCGTACTATATTGATATTTTTTTAAAAAAAATTGCACTCGTGTCTACCAGATTTACACATGTATAAATTTGTAGTAGAAAAACGAGTTTTGTTTTTATTTTTTTTATAATTTTTTTATCTTTTTTATGAAAGAGGGAACGAACGAATATTTTTGTGTATGTATTATTGTTTTTTTATTTTATTTTTCATTTTATAATTTTTTATTATGTTTTTTTGTGAATCCAAGGATCGCAATCAGGAATTATCGGTGTTACAGGAAATCAAGTTAATGTTTGCGGAATCAACATTAACCTTGTTTAATTATTTTAATAATTAAATATCAAATTTAATGATTAATGATTGTGACGAACACAATGAGAAGAACACAGTTAATAAGCAAACAAAAGATTTGATTCAAACGTATTTCATTAAACAGATTAATGATCATAGATGAATAAATAAATAATGAATAATAAATGCTTCGAACGAGTTGATGTTGATGTGACGGCTGCTAGGGTTTATGTTTGTGTGATTTGATGTGATGTTGGGTTTGCCGTATTGATGCTTGGTTGTTTGTGTTTGTGAGTCGTGTCCTCGTGTCGTGTCTTGATGCGAAACCTAGGATCCATATTTATAGGCACGTGTGTTTCAGTTAAGCAAACACCAGATCTCTTGGGATTCGCACAACTGTCTTGTTGACTTGTTGACTTATTGACTTGTAACACTTGTATTATTTACATACAAGTGTTTGGATTCCGCAGCTACATAGTCTTCTGTAGGTGTTTGTTCTTCCGAAGGTACTTGTTCTTCCGCAGGAGTTTGCTCATCCGTAGGAGTCTTCACTTGAACTCTTTGATTGACCACTTGAACTCCAGAGCTGATTGTTCATCCGCAGATAATCTTCGGATGTTTGTTACTTGTAAGAAACATATCTACGGAAGAACAAAATGTTCATCCGTAGATGTTTCTTACACTTAGTCAATTTCAGTAATTGACCAAGTATTATGTTTGTACCTGCAATCATACACAGATCAACACACATATGGGTTAACCTATAGAGACAATACATATATCATAATAATGAATTACAATCATTCATTACAAATATTGATTAAAGTTCTAAGCCTATACAAATTGATCTAGATCTATTGTTCCTAGATCTAACAATTTTGTTATTTATTCTTTTGACATTAAAAACTAGTGCTTTACACTGATTTCTAGAGTTTTTACAAAAAAAGAATTCTCATTTGATCACTCTCCTATACATACACACACACATACATACTAGTAGGAGACCCGCGCGATGTGACGACAACGACAATTTACAACGCGGTACTCGTTTTTTTTTTTGTTAGTAAATGTACTCGTGTGATGTGCATAATAACATTCATGTGTAGTAAGATGTGCGAAGAATATGCTTGCAGATTTATTTCGCCACGTGATTGACTTTGTGGTGTGGACCATCCAAAAAAATCCCTTCTATTAAACATGAATATGTGGACAAATCTAGTTCATTACATAACAATAAGATTAAGTCTTTAGGTATTTACAAATGTCTTCATTAAAAATAAATATGTTGAAAATTCAATTTCATTACATAACAATAAGATTAAGTATCTAGTAAGAAACCCACGTAGTGCGGTGCCGATTATAATTTCTAGCAAGTATACCCATACGAAGCTGCATGATTTTGTTGTCTACATATTTGCAACATGTTTGCATCCACTTCTATTAATCTAAAAGTATAAAATTAATTAAAGTATTAAGACTTGGTTCGACAATTTGGCTTACAAATTGATGAAAATTGATGGATTTAATGCTGCAAAAAAGTACAATTGTTCTTTGTACAATTATTCTTTTCCTAACATACGGATGGTAGTAAGATTAGAATCAATAAAACAACAAATTAAATGATTTAGGTTTCCGGTAGTCATTCATAGTTACCGATAATATTTTATGAGTAGTAATTATATACTACCTGGAATTATCCTTAGATGTTTTTGTATTAATTAGGCACATGAAAAACAATCCCTTACATCAACACACATGTTAGTTGGATGAATTCACAACTATAACTCGTATGCAATGGTCACTGCAAGGTACAATGTACATCAAAATCCCATCATGTTTCGTCTATATTACAAAACTTAAGCTTAAAAGATATGAATCAATGTGTAGTTTAGTTTAAGCTTAAAACAGAACCTATCGCTCTTTTAATTAATGTAGTACTTGATTGTTTTATAGCACCAGTGATGTTACAAAAGAAGTTTACGTACAAAAGAATTGGGCTTTGTAAGCTTTATAATTTCAAACGAGGTAATTGCATGACTTCAATTTCTACGGTATATCACTAAAAGTGGTAGCATACCAAATCTTACTCTACATATTCTACGAAAAACGTCAACTATTTTGTCATTCAGATTTCGGTAACATCAATATGTTAACAATTATTAATCAAAGATTGAATGTACTAAAGGATAACCGGTTAATCTTACACAAAAAGCCAAAGGTCCAAACTTGACAATATAAAACAAAGATCATAAATGAGGTATAAAAAAGCTAAAATTTCCCAAAAAACAAGTTTTTTAAAAATATAATCATAGTAAATTTCCAAAATAAATTAGCTTCTAAAATAAAGTCACAACATCTACATTTCTAGCAAAATGATATTGTGTCCCACATGCCTTTTTATCAAATTCTTAGACCTGTTTAATTGTCTTCAGTTTATTTTAGCTTATGTGCTGCTTATTTTTCATGAGAATTCATGAGAACCTTGTTTCTTTTGTAACACCCGGTTATTTATTATTTTGAAGCAGACGAAGGAAGAAAAAGAAATAAAGTCCAAAGTCGAGGGACCAAACTCGCCAACGAAAGAAAGTCGGGCGAGTGGGAGTATATAAGGGAGAGGGCAGCTCTTACCCTCTCCCCCACACTCATATTTTCAGCTATCTAGAGAGGAGAAGAGGGAAAGAAGAAGAAAAGAGGAAAAAAGGGTCGGTTCGGGTGGTTCAGGTGGCCAAACTCGTTGTGTAGCAAGCCAAATCGAAGCCCTTGTCGTTGTGCTCGTTTGTGTGAGTTCTAGGACCCCACTTTTACTTGTTTTCAACTGATTTTGGGGCTGGAAAGCTTTAAAAACCCGTTTTTGTATGTGTATGTGTTTGACCCATTTGGGTGTGATGTGTGTGATGCGTTTCGTGTATGTTTCCGGGCTTGTGTGTGCTTGTATGGTGTTGTGGTATGCATTCCTAAGGTCTAGGATGGTTGATTTAGGCTTAGAATGGGTTTGGATGAGCTTGGAGGCCAAAAATGGCAGATTGGGTTCAGGATGAACTCCATTCTGCATCAGCTAGGGCTAGGCGACCGAATGGAGGCCTTACGGCCGATTGAGAGGCGATTGAGGTTCATTCGCACGATTGGGATTCATTCACACGATTGAGGGTTCAATCGCACGACTAAGGTTTCATTCGAACGACTGAGGGTCCAGTCGCATAGGTGGCTAGTCGCATGAGTCCATTCGCATGAGGACAGTCGCATAGGTGCCCATTCGCATTAGTTCCATCCGCATGAGGTTCATACGCACGACTGAATGTTCATTCTCATAGATGTTCATCCGCATGAGTCCAATCGCATGATGTTCAGTCGCATGGAGGCCATGCGACTGAAGGGTGTCCATACGCACGAATAGGGCTGTTGCACCCGAAGGAAAGTGTAGTTAGACTTCTGGCTTTCGTGGGAAAGTGCAGATGTAAGTTTTGACGTAAAAGTCTCCCGTAAGAGCATGTAAGATGATTGTTATGGCCTTAGAGAGTATGTAGGGCATGATGATGATGATGTTGCATGTTTATGCATGTTATGTATGTATGATGTTGCCCTGTATGATGATGATGACTATGACTGTGTATGATATGTTCCTTATTATGATGTATGTTTATCTTTCTTGCGGCTTTACGTGTCATGTTAATGAATGAATGAAGTATTATGTAACGTAAAGTGAAAGATAATGAAAGAGGAACATGAAGTAGGAATGCATGCATTAATGAATGATGATTGAACGAAGGAAAGGCTTACATGATGAATGAACAAAGGAAAGGCTTACAAGCACATATATGGGGTGAGCAACTTTGTGTGCAAGAGACTCGGATGACGTGCAATCATTGAGATTGCCCATGGGGTGAGCAACCTTGTTGTTGCAAGAGACTCGAATAACGTGCTATCGTGATGTTGCCATGAGGTGAGCAACCCTGTTGTTGCAAGAGACTCAGATAGCGTGCTATCATTAAGATTGGCAATGAGGTGAGCAACCCTATGGTTGCAACAGACTCGGATAGCGTGCAATCGTTGAGATTGCTACTGAGGTGAGCGACTCTGTCGTCGCAACAGACTCGGTAGAATGAAAGTATGAAAAGAACGAAAGATAACGAATGTGAAGAAAGATAATAATGACATTATCTGTGTATATGGATGATGAATGATCGAATGAGAAAAGGAATAGTTTTAATGAAAGTAAAGTATGTTTTATTATAAAACTAGAACTCACTCAGCAACGCTGACTTTTTATATGTTTTCTAGTTGGCAGGTAATGGTTGCTGAGGATGGCACGAGGTGGCTACTCAGCTCTTTTGGGATGGCATCCATTTATAATGCTTTTGTCATATAATGCGAACATGTATTTTGTAATCGGATAATCATGTATTATTTGGCAAAAGTGTTTATAATGAAATGAGATGTCATTTTTGAATGTTTCCGCTGCAATATTTTCATGAGACAAATGTAATTAATTGTTTTATGTGTAATGAATGACCAACTGTAGGCGTCCCGGGAACGGGGCCTTACAAGTTGGTATCAGAGCCAAAGTTTAAGCGAAATAGGTAAATTTTCAACATAAACCTTAACTTAAACTGAAAAAGGGACGGAAGGGGAATGGGATGCCAATCTGAGTAGATGCGTGCCATCAGGTATTTTCGTAAAGTTAACCGGTTTTATGTGCATATGGTATGTGGTTATGTGTTGTATGTAGATTTAAATACTGATGTAGTCAGGACAGGTAATACTTGGGGTATGAAGAGTAAAGTAAGCGGCTAATCACAACTGGCCACTGTAATTAGAGACTTACTATACTTGACATAAACTGAGTTGTTTCCTTGAATGACTGTGTTGGTGTTTGAATCTTTCAGTGTGATAGAGAATGGCTGGTGGTAGATCTTCTAGAGCTTCTAGGGGTGGAGGCCGTGGTGGTCCTGATGCGGAACCGCGACCTAAAAGAGGAAGGCCTAGAGCTGAGAAGGAGGTTCCTGAAGAACATGAGACCCCTCATCCAGAGGCTGGGGATGAGAGTGCAAACTTGAGGGCCTCGGTAAAGGAGGCTGTTGTAGAGGAAGTACATCCGGTCATGCAGACAATCTTACCGTCTGTGGTGACCGAAGTCATCAAGGCTGTGAAAGAGGGAGAAAGAAAGGAGAGGAATAGGGCCTCTGGGGAGCGGGAGCAACCGGAGCCTGAAACGATTTTCTCCGATAATGAGGAAGAGGAAGAAGATGAGCCCGTGCAAGGGGTGGTACGAGGCTGTAACTATGGGGCGTTTATGAGATGCAAGCCCCCAACTTTTGATGGAAACGGCACTGCTGCTGCTGCTCACCGGTGGGTGAGGGAAATGGAGGCCGTTCTGGATATCAGCAAATGCCGTGAAGACCAGAAGGTGAAGTTCGCTACCCACTCTTTCGTGGATTCAGCTCTGTGTTGGTGGGACAACATTGTCCAAGCCGAGGGTAGCAGGGCCATTGGAAGAATGAGATGGTCTGAGCTGAAAAGGTTGGTGATTGAGGAGTTTTGTCCTCATCGGGAAATGGACAAGGTCGAAAGGGAGTTCTTGCAACTGGAGGCGGGAACCATGACTCACCAACAGTACACCACGAAATTCAACGAGATGGCACGTCTGGTGCTGGATCAGGTGACACCTCTGTCCCGAAAGATCACGAGGTATATACAGGGTTTGACAGCGGATATTCGCAGGAACATGATCGCTGCCCGGCCGAGCACGTTTAGGTCGGCGGTGGATTTGGCGGGAAGATTGTATGATGAGAGAACAGTGGTGGTGACTGAAGGTGGCAGAAAGAACGGTGGTGATCGAAACTGGCAGGGGAAGAGGTTTGGTCGGGGTGATGCCTCGACGGGTAATAAGAGGGTACGGGTGGATGACCGCCGTGTGGTCACGTTGGGTGCGGGATCGAGAAGGTGTGGCAAGTGCGGAAGATAGCATAGTGGGGAGTGCAGGTTGGGGTCGAACTTGTGCTTCAAGTGTGGAAAGGCGGGGCACATGGCAAAGGACTGTCGTACGGTCCGATGCTATAACTGTGGTGAAGAGGGTCATATGAGCAAAGATTGTAAGATGCCGAGGGCTGAGAGCTCCGGGGCGAAGAAGACAGGAGGTGAAGGACCGAGGGCGAGCGCCAGGGCATTCACCATGACACAGGAAGAAGCTAGAACGGACCCCGATGTCGTGTCCGGTACGTTTCTGGTGAACCAAACTTTAGCTTCTATGTTATTTGATTCGGGTGCCGGTAGAAGTTTTATTTCTGCTGCTTTCTGTGCTAAGCTGCCTGTTAGTAGTAGATGTGTTGATGCGCCCTTTGATGTAGAAACTGCCATAGGTAAGTCTACCAGGATTTCCGAGATGATAGAGAACTGTGATGTGGAACTTGAGGGTCATAAGTTTCCTGTTAGACCGTTCGTGATGGCCTTAGGTGGTTTTGATTTGGTTCTTGGGATGGATTGGTTAGCGGACTTCGAGGCGAACATTGTGTGTCGCAAGAAGATGATTCGGTTGTCGGCGCCTGACGGTAGTTCAGTGACGGTTTATGGTGATCGGGTTACTACGATTCCGCAGGTGATCTCGATGGCGGTGGCGGGAAAGTGTATGAGACGTGGATGTAGTGCCTACTTGGCCTATGTAAAGGATGTGGATACGCCAACACCACAACTAGCCGATGTACTGGTTGTGTGTGATTTTCCAGACGTGTTCCCAGAAGACTTATCAGGAGTGCCACCTGACCGAGAGATCGAGTTTCAGATTGATCTGATACCGGGTGCCCAACCTGTTGCCAAGGCACCGTATCGGTTGGCTCCGACCGAGATGAAAGAGTTGATGGAGCAGTTGCAAGAGCTGCTTGATAAGGGGTTCATTAGACCGAGTATCTCTCCTTGCGGTGCTTTGGTCCTGTTTGTAAAGAAGAAGGACGGTAGTATGAGGATGTGCATCGACTACCGCGAGTTGAACAAGTTGACAGTGAAGAACCGATACCCCTTACCGAGGATAGATGATTTGTTCGATCAGCTTCAGGGTGCCAGTTGGTTTTCGAGAATAGATCTTCGATCTGGTTATCATCAGTTGAAGGTGAAGGAGCAAGATATTCCTAAAACCGCTTTCCGTACGCGCTATGGTCACTACGAGTTCCTCGTCATGTCTTTTGGTTTGACCAATGCGCCAGCTGCTTTTATGGATCTGATGAATCGAGTGTGTCGGCCGATGTTGGATAAATCAGTGATCGTGTTTATTGATGATATCCTGATTTACTCGAGGAGCGAAGCAGAGCACGCCGGTCATATTCGGGAGGTTCTAGAGATGTTGAGAAGGGAGAAGTTGTATGCTAAATTCTCCAAGTGCGCTTTTTGGTTGCGCGAGGTTCAGTTCTTGGGTCACGTGGTGAATCCCGATGGGATAATGGTGGACCCGGCGAAAGTGGAGGCGGTTATGCAATGGAAGTCGCCGAAGACGCCATCCGAGATTCGTAGCTTCTTTGGTTTGGCGGGCTACTATAGAAGATTTATCCAAGACTTCTCTAAGATTGCTTCTCCACTAACTAAGTTGACCCGAAAAGAGGTAAAGTTTGTATGGGGTCAGGCTTAAGAGAAGGCGTTTGAAGAATTGAAGGCGAGATTGACTCAAGCTCCTGTTCTGTCATTATCCGATGGAAGTGAAGACCTGGTGGTTTATTCCGATGCTTCTTACTCGGGGTTGGGGTGTGTGTTAATGCAGAGAGGAAAGGTTATAGCCTATGCATCCCGACAGTTGAAGGTTCATGAGGTCAACTATCCTACTCATGACTTGGAGCTGGTAGCCGTGGTCTTTGCGTTAAAGATTTGGAGGCACTATCTTTACGGGACGAAGTGCACCATATTCACTGACCACAAGAGTCTGAAGTACTTCTTCGAGCAGAAGGATCTGAACATGAGGCAGAGACGGTGGTTGGAACTTATAAAGGATTATGATTGTGAGATCCACTACCATCCGGGCAAGGCCAATGTGGTGGCTGATGCCCTTAGGCCCGAGCCGATTCAGGTGAAAGCATATCAGTTGATCATGACCTCCTATGTAATGAAGCAGGTTAAAGAGTTTCAAGATGAAGCATTGAAAGAAGATCATCTTAACTCTGAAAGAATGAGAGGTCTGGTCGCGGAATTGGGTGAAAACACACTCGGTGTTAGAACCCGATTCGATCATGTGTGGATTCCTCGTTTTGGGGATCTACGGACGAAGATCATGTATGAAGCTCACAAAACTCGATACTCCATTCACCCAGGTGCCACGAAAATGTACCAAGATATGAAGAAAGATTATTGGTGGCCGGGAATGAAGCGCGACGTGGTGGAGTATGTGAGTAAGTTGCTTGCTTACAGGTGAAGGTCGAGCATCAGAAGCCGTATGAAAATATCCAACCTTTGGATATACCGGAATGGAAGTGGGAGCACATCACCATGGATTTTATTACGAAGCTGCCGCGTACCCCGAAAGGGTACGATGCCATATGGGTGATAGTTGATCACTTGACGAAGAGTGCTCACTTCCTACCGATCCGCGAGACATATTCATCAGAGAGGTTGGCTGATCTGTTCATCAAGGAAATTGTAACTCGTCATGGTGTGCCGGTGTCTATTGTGTCGGATCGCGACACCTGGTTTACATCTAAATTTTGGAAGAAATTCCACGACGCTTTGGGGACGAGGTTACATATTAGCACGGCTTATCATCCCCAGACTGATGGTCAGTCAGAAAGGACCATTCAGACACTGGAAGACATGCTTCGGGCATGTGTGATTGATTTTGGTGGAAGTTGGGATGACCACCTACCGTTAGCCGAATTCTCATACAACCAGCTATCATGCCAGCATTGGTATGCCCCCATATGAGATGCTATAAGGTAGAGATGCAGAACACCCGTTGCTGGGTGACATTGGTCAAAAGGAATGGGGAGCGTTGAGGTAATCGAGGCTACGACTGAGAAGCTTGAAAAGATTAAAGCTTTCATGAAGGCAGCCAAAGACAGACAGAAGTCGTATGCTGATAAACGATGCAGGCCGATTGAGTTCCAGGTGGGTGACTGGGTTATGTTGAAGGTCTCACCTTAGAAGGGTATCATTCGCTTCCGAAAGCGGGGTAAGTTGAGCCCAAGGTATATAGGCCCTTTCCGAATCATCGCTCGAGTAGGAGAGGTGGCCTATAGACTGGAGTTACCGATGATTAAGTGGAATTCACCCGACATTCCATGTATCTCATCTAAGGAAGTGCTTAGCTGATGAAGATATGATTGTTCCACTGGAGGATATCGAAGTAAACGAACGGCTCAATTATGTGGAGCAGCCAGTGGCAATCATCGATCGGAAAGAGAAAAGGCTGAGGAATAAAGTGGTTCCTCTGGTGCGTGTACAGTGGAAGCACAGGAAGGGATCCGAGTCAACGTAGGAGACTGAGGAAGATATGAGACAACATTATCCACGTTTGTTCGAAGAATAACAGGTTTCGGGGACCAAACCTATTTAAGGGGGGTGGACTTGTAACACCCGGTTATTTATTATTTTGAAGCAGACGAAGGAAGAAAAAAAATAAAGTCCAAAGTCGAGAGACCAAACTCGCCAACAAAAGAAAGTCGGGCGAGTGGGAGTATATAAGGGAGAGGCAGCCCTTACCCTCCCCCACACTCATATTTTCAGCCGTCTAGAGAGGAGAAGAGGGAAAGAAGAAGAAAAGAGGAAAAAAGGGTCGGTTCGGGTGGTTTGGGTGGCCAAACTCGTTGTGTAGCAAGCCAAATCAAAGCCATTGTCGTTGTGCTCGTTTGTGTGAGTTCTAGGACCTCACTTTTACTTGTTTTCAACCGATTTTGGGGCTGGAAAGCATCAAAAACCCGTTTTTGTATGTGTATGTGTTTGACCCATTTGGGTGTGATGTGTGTGATGCGTTTCGTGTATGTTTCCGGGCTTGTGTGCGCTTGTATGGTGTTGTGGTATGCATTCCTAAGGTCTAGGATGGTTGATTTAGGCTTAGAATGGGTTTGGATGAGCTTGGAGGCCGAAAATGGCAGATTGGGTTTGGGATGAACTCCATTCGGAATCAGCTAGGGCTAGGCGACCAAATGGAGGCCATACGGCCGATTGAGAGGCGATTGAGGTTCATTCGCATGATTGGGATTCATTCGCACGATTAAGAGTTCAATCGCACGACTAAGGTTTCATTCGCACGACTGAGGGTCCAGTCGCGTAGGTGGCTAGTCGCATGAGTCCATTCGCATGAGGACAGTCGCATAGGTGCCCATTCGCATTAGTTCCATCCGCATGAGGTTCATACGCATGACTGAATGTTCATTCGCATAGATGTTCATCCGCATGAGTCCAATCGCATGATGTTCAGTCGCATGGAGGCCATGCGACTGAAGGGTGTCCATACGCACGAATAGGGCTGTTGCACCCGAAGGAAAGTGTAGTTAGACTTCTGGCTTTCGGGGGAAAGTGCAGATGTAAGTTTTGACGTAAAAGTATCCCGTAAGAGCATGTAAGATGATTGTTATGGCCTTAGAGAGTGTTGGGCATGATGATGATGATGTTGCATGTTTATGCATGTTATGTATGTATGATGATGCCCTGTATGATGATGATGACTATGATTGTGTATGATATGTTCCTTATTATGATGTATGTTTATCTTTCTTGCGGCTTTACGTGTCATGTTAATGAATGAATGAAGAATTATGTAACGTAAAGTGAAAGATAATGAAAGAGGAACATGAAGTAGGAATGCATGCATTAATGAATGATGAATGAACGAAGGAAAGGCTGCAAGCACATATATGGGGTGAGCAACTTGAAGTCAAGAACTACTCTGGTGACTTGCAACATTGTGCCCATGAGGTGAGCAACATTGAGATTGCCCATGGGGTGTCGATAACTCTAATACACGCTGTGATGTTGCCATGAGGTGAGCAACCCTGTTGTTGCAAGAGACTCGGATAGCGTGCTATCATTAAGATTGGCAACGAGGTGAGCAACCCTATGGTTGCAACAGACTCGGATAGCGTGCAATCGTTGAGATTGCTACTGAGGTGAGCGACTCTGTCGTCGCACAGACTCTGGAAGAATGACGTATGAAAGAACGAAAGATAACGAATGTGATGAAAGATAATAATGACATCATCTGTGTATATGTATGATGAATGATCGCATGAGAAAAGGAATAGTTTTAATGAAAATAAAGTATGTTTTATTATAAAACTAGAACTCACTCAGCAACGCTGACTTTTTATATGTTTTCCAGTTGGCAGGTAATGGTTGCTGAGGATGGCACGAGGTGGCTACTCAGCTCTTTTGGGATGGCATCCATTTATAATGCTTTTGTGATATAATGTGAACATGTATTTTGTAATCGGATAATGATGTATTATTTGGCAAAAGTGTTTATAATGAAATGAGATGTCATTTTTGAATGTTTCCGCTGCAATATTTTCATGAGACAAATGTAATTAATTGTTTTATGTGCGATGAATGACCAACTGTAGGCGTCCCGGGAACGGGGCCTTGCATCTTTCTTCATAACAACCTAAAAAATATATGTTTTCCATACACATGCTTCAAAATTGTAAAGGACTAATCAAAAGCTAAGCAATCCTTAATTGTTTATAAAATTCAGCGTAAGGGCAGAAATGTTGTCTTGGGAAACATAAGGTCTCATATACAATAGCATTAACTTATGAATAGACCCTTCAAGTAGGCTTAAACGAATCAACAAATCTAAAGAAATACACCAGAAAGTCTTTATTCGAAATATCTGATATAGCAAAAGGTTATTAACATATAAGTTTCAATCTGTGATAGCCTCAACCCTTCAAGCATCATCAATTGCTACAATTTCATCCGGTCTACTCATGAACTAAAGCTATCATTCATAAATAAATGAGTAGTATACTTAATCACTATATGATCAACGTGAATAAGCACGAATAAAATCTTATTCTTGTAACACCCGGTTATTTATTATTTTGAAGCCGACGAAGGAAGAAAAAGAAATAAAGTCCAAAGTCGAGGGACCAAACTCGCCAACGAAAGAAAGACGGGTGAGTGGGAGTATTTAAGGGAGAGGGCGGCCTTACCCTCTCCCCCACACTCATATTTCAGCCACATAAAGAGAGGAGAAGAGATAAAGGAGAGGAAAAAGGGTCGGTTCGGGTGATTCGGGTGGCCAAACTCGTTGTGTAGCAAGCCAAATCGAAGCCCTTGTCGTTGTGCTCGTTTGTGTGAGTTCTAGGACCCTACTTTTACTTGTTTTCAACCGGTTTTGGGGCTGGAAAATATCAAAACCCGTTTTTGGTGTGAGTATGTGTTTGACCCATTTGGGTGTGATGTGTGTGATGCGTTTCGTGTATGTTTCCGGGCTTGTGTGTGCTTGTATGGTGTTATGGTATGCATTCCTAAGGTCCAGGAGGTTAATTTAGGCTTAGAATGGGTTTGGATGAGCTTGGAGGCCGAAAATGGCAGATTGGGTTCGGGATGAACTCCATTCTGCATCAGCTAGGGCTAGGAGACCGAATGGAGGCCATACGGCCGATTGAGAGGCGATTGAGGGTCATTCGTACGATTGGGATTCATTCGCACAATTGAGGGTTCAATCGCACGACTAAGGTTTCATTCGCATGACTGGGAGTCCAGTCGCATGGGGAGTCATGCGACTGAGGGTTCAGTCGCATAAGTGCTTAGTCGCATGAGTTCATTTGCATTAGATCAGTCGCATAGGTGCTTATTCGCATTAGTTCCATCCGCATGAGGTTCATACGCACGACTGGATGTCCATTCGCATAGATGTTCATCCGCTTGAGTCCAATTGCATGATGTTCAGTCGCATGAAGGTCATGCGACCGAAGGGTGTCCATACGCACGAATAGAGCTGTTGCACCCGAAGGAAAGTGTAGTTAGACTTCTGACTTTCGGGGGAAAGTGCAGATGTAAGTTTTGACGTAAAGGTTCCCGTAAGAGTGTGTAAGATAACTGTTGTGGCCTTAGAAAGCATGTAGGGCATAGAAATGATGATGTTGCATGTTTATGCATGATGCATGTTATGTATGTATGATGTTGCCCTGTATGATGTGATGTTGATGCATGTAATGATCCTTGGTATGATGTATATTATCTTTCCTATGGCTTTACGTATTATGATGAACGAAATGAAGTATTATGTAACGTAAAGTGGAAAGAAATGAAACGTCTTGCATGCATCGGATACGGGTCCTTCTTTGTGATTGACCATTAATGTAGAACCTCTACCGCTTACCCCTAGTACCGTGACATACGCTTAGCTGTTCATTTATTGACTTTGGCCCGGTAGCTAAGACTGATCGGGGTGTAGCATATGGTATTGGTACGGATGATGTCCGATGCGCAAGTAAAGTTATATGGAACGAATGAATGAATGAATGAAGAAGATAATAATGATATTATCTATGTCTACGTATGATGTGTGATCATGCAAAAGTAACGAATGGTTTTATATGAAAGTAAAGTATGTTTTATAATAAAACTAGAACTCACTCAGCAACACTGACTTTTTATATGTTTTCCAGTTGGCAGGTAATGATTGCTGAGGATGGCACCGCGAGGTTACTCAGCTCTTTTTGGGATGGAATTCTTTTGATTAATGTTTTTGCATTGTAATGCGAACAAACTATTTTGTAATGAATGTAGTATTAACTTGCAAAAGCAATTATATAGAAATGAAAGCTTATTTTAATGTTCTGCTGCGATGTTTATGAAGTACAAATGTAAATGTATGTTTTATGTGCGATGAATGACCAACTGTAAGCGTTCCGGGAACGGGGCCTTACAAGTTGGTATCAGAGCCAAAGTTTAAGTGAAATGGGTAAATTTTCAAAATAAACCTTAACTTAAACTTAAAATGGGACGAGAGGGGAATGGGATGCCAAACTGAGTAGTTGCGTGCCATCAGGTACTTTCTTAAAGTTAACCGGTTTTATGTGCGCATGGTATGTGGTTATGTGTTGTATGTAGATTTAAATACTGATGTAGTCAGGATAGGTAATACTTGGGGTATGGAGAGTAAAGTAAGTGGCTAATCACAACTAGCCACTATAATTAGGGACTTACTATACTTGACATAAACTGAGTTGTCTCCTTGAATGACCGTGTTGGTGTTTGGATCTTTCAGTGTGAGTTAGAGAATGGCTGGAGGTAGATCTTCTAAAGCATCTAGGGGTGGAGGTCGTGGCGGGCCTGATGTTGAGCCGCGACCCAAGAGAGGAAGACCAAGGGGTCGAAAAGGTGGTTCCTGAAGAACCAGAGACTCCTCATCCGGAAGCTGGGGATGAGAGTGCGAACCTGAGGGCCTCGGTAAAGGAGGCTGTTGTTGAAGAAGTACACCAGGTCATGCAGACAATCTTACCGTCTGTGGTGACCGAAGTCATTAAGGCGGTGAAGGAAGGAGAAAGGAAGGAGAGAAACAGGCCTTCGGGGGAATGAGAACAACCCGAGCCCGAAACGATTTTCTCTGATAACGAAGATGTGGAAGAGGAAGATGAGCCTGTGCGAGAGGTGGCACGAGGCTGTAACTATGGGGTGTTCATGAGATGCAAGCCCCCTACTTTTGACGGTAATGGCAATGCTGCCGCTGCTCACCGATGGGTGAGAGAGATGGAGGCTGTTCTCGACATCAGCGAGTGCCGGGAAGATCAAAAAGTAAAGTTTGCCACCCACTCGTTTGTGGACTCAGCTTTATGCTGGTGGGACAATATTGTCCAAGCTGAGGGTAACCGAGCAATCGGGAGAATGAGATGGCCCGAACTGAAAAAGATGGTGATTGAGGAGTTCTGTCCTCACAGGGAGATGGATAAGATAGAGAGAGAGTTCCTGTAGCTAGAGGCGGGATCCATGACACACCAGCAATACACTACCAAGTTCAATGAGATGGCACGGTGGTGCCGGATCAGGTGATGCCTCTTTCTCGGAAGATCAAGAGGTACATTCAGGGCTTACCGGTGGATGTTCGCTGGCATATGATCGCCGCCCGGCCAAGTACGTTTAGGTCGGCGGTCGATTTGGCCGGAAGACTATATGATGAGAGGGAAGTGGTGGTGGTTGAAGCGAATAAGAAGGGTGGTGGTGATCGGAACTGGAACGGGAAAAGGTTTGGTCGGGGTGATGCCTCGATGGGTAACAAAAAGGCACGGACGGATGACCGCCGCGTGGCCACACCGGGAGCGGGATCAAGGAGGTGTGGTAAGTGCGGAAAGGAGCATGCGGGTGAATGTAGGCTGGGTTTGAATGTGTGCTTCAAGTGTGGGAAGACAGGGCATATGGCAAAGGATTGCCTGTCGGGCAAATGTTTTAACTGTGGGGAAACTGGATATATGAGCAGGGATTGTAAGAAACCGAGGGCTGAGAGCTCCGGGGCGAAGAGGACGGGAGGTGATGGATCGAGGGCGAGCGCCAGGGCATTCACCATGACACAGGAGGAAGCTAGGACAGACCCTGATGTTGTGTCCGGTACGTTTCTAGTGAACCAAACTTTAGCTTCTGTGTTATTTGATTCTGGTGCTAGTAAGAGTTTTATTTATGCTGCTTTCTGTGCTAAGCTGCCTGTTAGTAGTAGACGTGTTGATGCGCCCTTTGATGTAGAAACTGCCATAGGTAAGTCTACCAGAATTTCTGAGATGATAGAGAACTGTGATGTGGAACTTGAGGGTCATAAGTTTCCTGTTAGACCATTCGTGATGGCCTTAGGTGGTTTTGATTTGGTTCTTGGGATGGATTGGTTAGCGGACTTCGAGGCGAACATTGTGTGTCGCAAGAAGATGATTCAGTTGTCGGCGCCTGACGGTAGTTCAGTAACGGTTTATGGTGATTGGGTTACTACGATTCCGCAGGTGATCTCGATGGCGGTGGCGGGAAAGTGTATGAGACGTGGATGTAGTGCCTACTCGGCCTATGTAAAGGATGTGGATACGCCAACACCACAACTAGCCGATGTACTGGTTGTGTGTGATTTTCCAGACGTGTTCCCAGAAGACTTATCAGGAGTGCCACCTGACCGAGAGATCGAGTTTCAGATTGATCTGATACCGGGTGCCCAACCTGTTGCCAAGGCACCGTATCGGTTGGCTCCGACCGAGATGAAAGAGTTGATGGAGCAGTTGCAAGAGCTGCTTGATAAGGGGTTCATTAGACCGAGTATCTCTCCTTGGGGTGCTTTGGTCCTGTTTGTAAAGAAGAAGGACGGTAGTATGAGGATGTGCATCGACTACCGCGAGTTGAACAAGTTGACAGTGAAGAACCGATACCCCTTACCGAGGATAGATGATTTGTTCGATCAGCTTCAGGGTGCCAGTTGGTTTTCGAGAATAGATCTTCGATCTGGTTATCATCAGTTTAAGGTGAAGGAGCAAGATATTCCTAAAACAGCTTTCCATACGCGCTATGGTCACTACGAGTTCCTCGTCATGTCTTTTGGTTTGACCAATGCGCCAGCTGCTTTTATGGATCTGATGAATCGAGTGTGTCGGCCGATGTTGGATAAATCAGTGATCGTGTTTATTGATGATATCCTGATTTACTCGAGGAGCGAAGCAGAGCACGCCGGTCATATTCGGGAGGTTCTAGAGATGTTGAGAAGGGAGAAGTTGTATGCTAAATTCTCCAAGTGCGCGTTTTGGTTGCGCGAGGTTCAGTTCTTGGGTCACGTGGTGAATCCCGATGGGATAATGGTGGACCCGGCGAAAGTGGAGGCGGTTATGCAATGGAAGTCACCAAAGACACCGTCCGAGATTCGTAGCTTCTTGGGTTTGGCGGGCTACTACAGAAGATTCATCCAAGACTTCTCTAAGATTGCTTCTCCACTGACTAAGGTGACCCGAAAAGATGTGAAGTTCGTATGGGGTCAAGCTCAAGAGAAGGCGTTCGAGGAATTGAAGGCGAGGTTGACTCAAGCTCCTGTTCTGTCATTACCCGACGGAAGCGAAGATCTGGTGGTTTATTCTGATGTTTCCTACTCGGGATTGGGGTGTGTACTAATGCAGAGAGGGAAGGTTATAGCCTATGCATCCTGACAGATGAAGGTTCATGAGGTCAATTATCCTACTCATGGCTTGGAGCTAGCAGCGGTGGTCTTTGCGTTAAAGATTTGGAGGCACCATCTTTACGGGACGAAGTGCACCATATTCACTGACCATAAGAGTCTGAAGTACTTCTTCGAGCAAAAGGATCTGAACATGAGGCAGAGACGGTGGTTGGAACTTATAAAGGATTATGATTGTGAGATCCACTACCATCCGGGCAAGGCCAATGTGGTGGATGATGCCCTTAGCCGGAAAGAGAGGCCCGAGCCGATTCGGGTGAAAGCATATCAGTTGATCATGACCTCTGATGTGATGAAGCAGGTTAAAGAGTTTCAAGATGAGGCATTGAAAGAAGATCATCTTAACTCTGAAAGAATGAGAGGTCTGGTTGGGGAATTGGGTGAAAACACACTCGGTGTTAGAACCCGATTCGGTCGTGTGTGGATTCCTCGTTTTGGGGATCTACGGGTGAAGATCATGGATGAAGCTCACAAGACTCGATACTCCATTCATCTTGGTGCCACGAAAATGTACCATGATATGAAGAAAGATTATTGGTGGTTGGGTATGAAGCGTGACGTGGTGGAGTATGTGAGTAAGTGCCTTGCTTACAGGTGAAGGCCGAGCATCAGAAGCCGTACGGGAAGATCCAACCTTTGGATATACCGGAATGGAAGTGGGAGCACATCACCATGGATTTCATTACAAAGCTGCCGCGTACCCCGAAAGGGTATGATGCCATATGGATGATAGTTGATCGTTTGACGAAGAGTGCTCACTTCCTATCGATCCGCGAGACATATTCATCAGAGAGGTTGGCTGATCTGTTCATCAAGAAAATTGTAACTCGTCATGGTGTGCCGGTGTCTATTGTGTCGGATCGCGACACCCGATTTACATCTAAATTTTGGAAGAAGTTCCACGATGCTATGGGGATGAGGTTACATATTAGCACGGCTTATCATCCCCAGACTGATGGTCAGTCAGAAAGGACCATTCAGACACTGGAAGACATGCTTCGGGCATGTCTGATTGATTTTGGTGGAAGTTGGGATGCCCACCTACCGTTAGCCGAATTCTCATACAACAACAGCTATCGTGCCAGCATTGGTATGCCTCCATATGAGATGCTATACGGTAGGAGATGCAGAACACCCGTTTGTTGGGGCGATATTGGTCAGAAGGAGTTGGGGAGCGTCAAGGTAATCGAAGCTACGACTGAGAAGCTTGAAAAGATTAAAGCCTTCATGAAGGTAGCCAAAGATAGGCAGAAGTCGTATGCTGATAAACGACGCAAGCCGATTGAGTTCCAGGTGGGTGACCGGGTTATGTTGAAGGTCTCACCTTGGAAGGGTATCATCCGCTTTCGAAAGCGGGGTAAGTTGAGCCCAAGGTATATAGGCCCTTTCCGAATCATCGCTCGAGTAGGAGAGGTGGCCTATAGACTAGAATTACCGGATGAGTTAAGTGGAATTCACCCGACATTCCATGTATCTCATATGAGGAAGTGCTTAGCTGATGAAGATAAGATTGTTCCACTGGAGGATATCGAAGTAGATGAACGGCTCAATTATGTGGAGCAACTAGTGGCAATCATCGATCAGAAAGAGAAAAGGCTGGGGAATAAAGTGGTTCCTCTTGTGCGTGTACAATGGAAGCACAGGAAGGGATCCGAGTCAACGTGGGAGACTGAGGAAGAAATGAGACAACATTATCCATGTTTGTTCGAAGAATAACAGGTTTCGGAGACGAAACCTATATAAGGGGGGTGGACTTGTAACACCCGGTTATTTATTATTTTGAAGCTGACGAAGGAAGAAAAAGAAATAAAGTCCAAAGTCGAGGGACCAAACTCGCCAACGAAAGAAAGACGGGTGAGTGGGAGTATTTAAGGGAGAGGGCGGCCCTTACCCTCTCCCCCACACTCATATTTCAGCCACATAGAGAGGAGAAGAGAGAAAGGAGAAGAAAGAGGAAAAAGGGTCGGTTCGGGTGATTGAGGGTCATTCGCACTATTGGGATTCATTCGCACGATTGAGGGTTCAATCGCACGACTAAGGTTTCATTCGCATGACTGGGAGTCCAGTCGCATGGGGAGTCATGCGACTGAGGGTTTAGTCGCATAAGTGCTTAGTCGCATGAGTTCATTCGCATTAGATCAGTCGCATAGTTGCTTATTCGCATTAGTTCCATCCGCATGAGGTTCATACGCACGATTGGATGTCCATTCGCATAGATGTTCATCCGCTTGAGTCCAATCGCATGATGTTCAGTCGCATGAAGGCCATGCGACTGAAGGGTGTCCATACGCACGAATAGAGCTGTTGCACCCGAAGGAAAGTGTAGTTAGACTTCTGACTTTCGAGGGAAAGTGCAGATGTAAGTTTTGACGTAAAGGTTCCCGTAAGAGTGTGTAAGATAACTGTTGTGGCCTTAGAAAGCATGTAGGGCATAGAAATGATGATGTTGCATGTTTATGCATGATGCATGTTATGTATGTATGATGTTGCCCTGTATGATGTGATGTTGATGCATGTAATGATCCTTGGTATGATGTATATTATCTTTCCTATGGCTTTACGTATTATGATGAATGAAATGAAGTATTATGTAATGTAAAGTGGAAAGAAATGAAACGTCTTGCATGCATCGGATAACGGGTCCTTCTTTGTGATTGACCATTAATGTAGAACCTCTATCGCTTACCCCTAGTACCGTGGCATACGTTTAGCTGTTCATTTATTGACTTCGGCCCGGTAGCTAAGACTGATCGGGGTGTAGCATATGGTATTGGTACGGATGATGTCCGATGCGCAAGTAAAGTTATATGGAACGAATGAATGAATGAATGAAGAAGATAATAATGATATTATCTATGTGTACGTATGATGTGTGATCATGCAAAAGTAACGAATGGTTTTATATGAAAGTAAAGTATGTTTTATAATAAAACTAGAACTCACTCAGCAACGCTGACTTTTTATATGTTTTCCAGTTGACAGGTAATGATTGCTGAGGATGGCACCGCGAGGCTACTCAGCTCTTTTTGGGATGACATTCTTTTGATTAATGTTTTTGCATTGTAATGCGAACAAACTATTTTGTAATGAATGTTGTATTAACTTGCAAAACCAATTATATAGAAATGAAAGCTTATTTTAATGTTCCGATGCGATGTTTATGAAGTACAAATGTAAATGTATGTTTTATGTGCGATGAATGACCAACTGTAAGCGTCCCGGGAACGGGCTCTTACAATTCTTGAGAGAACATGGATTTAATCACAAACATAAGAAAATCAAAAGCAATCTAATCGTAAATAGCTTAAAAAAAGCCATTAATATTTAAGCAGAAACAATATGATTCGTAAAAAATGAATATTTTGTGATCATTATTTGTAATTGTGAAGTTAAGGTCTTACATGATAGGAGCAACTCCGAAAAGCAAATTCATGTGAAAGGTGTAAGTATTGTATACACTGAATTTTATCTTTGTGTTAATCAAAGGTAAAAAATTGACCGTCAGGTAATAGGTGTGACAACCCTAATTTTGAGCCTTGGAAAATATTTTTATAAACCTTAACGGGCCACACAATGATCACATGAAGGCCCATGAATTGGACTCAACAAGATTGAACTTCAAACCATATATGCACACAAATCATTAGGGGGTTGGGCCCATCAATCTTTAAACTGCTATTGAGACACAGTGCTAAACACGCTTTACCCACAAAACTCCAATGGGCCATTGGCCCATGTTATGATATTGTTCGTGATCTACCGATATTAATGGGCCATATGCCCGGTGCCTTAGTGGACTTATTTGTCAATTAGGCTTTTAAACAAAAAGCGATTATAGATGAACTTTATTACTTGACAATCTAGATTTGGCTCAATAAATAAACAAATTTAATGAACCCGTATGATGAGTAATTATTTGAAGGAAATTTATGGACCCAATTACGTGATTTACCAAAACTAAATGATAATAATAAATAAATAAATATAATTTTAGTGAAGCCTCTTACATAATTAAAAATAAAAAAATATTGGAAAGTCTTACACAATATAAAAACAATAAGAACCATAACAAACTAGATAATACTTACACGTTACTAATTTAAATTAATTAATTAACATATAATATGTAATTAGCTAATACTAGAAAATTCTATATAATTTTTTTTGAAGATTGTAAGGTTTCATATAACGCTGATGCACCAAAAACATTCAAAGTTTCTCCTGCATGCATGCACTTAAGTGCAGAGTACAAATGCTTCGGAAGTTTTACACCCTGCATCAGAATTATTCTAAGTGTAAAATCTTCTGAAGCCAAGACCAACGTATTCCGAAGCCAAAAGTGAAGTCTTTCGAGGCTTCAAAGACAAAGTCTTCCGAAGCCAAGAAGTGAAGACTAATTTCTTCCGAAGACTTTTGATACATGCTTTATCTGATGTACTTTTCCATAAAGCTGAACCACTTTCCGCTGCAACTCTGAAGACTCGCCAACTTACACAAGTTGGTGAAAAAGTCTATGCTTTTGGTAACTGTACATTGAGGTCTTGAGTCTATTGCTTTCTACTTTATGTACTTTTATCATTTTTGTAATATATTAGGATGTGAGCTATGGCATGTCATAGTCACTAGTCAAAAGGCAATATGTCTTTTGACTCTACATTTGATTTTGTTGTTGTCTAGATCAAATGCTTCCAGTCGGCTTTATATGCATGGCCGGCTGTAGATTGTAGTATAAAGTATCGCAGATCCTTGTATCTTTTCTTTATGATTTAACACTTGTAAAAGAACTTGAGAGAAATAAACAACATTCTTGAAAACTAATTTCCTTGTGTTGTTTGTTCTTGTCTGTCTCATATTTACTTGTGTTCTAAGTATCATACCATATTGTTTCTAGTTTTGTATTTGATCTGTTAAGTGTTCTTAATATATTCTCCCTCATTGTGTGTTGTGTTGTAAGTGACCATCCCTTAAACGGTCTTGCAAATGGTATCAGAGCATTTTAGGCTCTTGATTGTAAGATCTCACCATCTTAAGATCCCTCACACACACAAAATACTTAACATCTCAAATGGCAGCTCTCACTAAAGCTGATATGGAAACTAGAACCATGACAAAGTCCCTACTGATCACTCTCAACGACTTTAACACTTGGTGCCAACGAATGGAAGGGTTCATAAAGTCACAAGACTCCAGGATGTGGGAATCTGTTGTCTTAGGGCCTCACATACCAAGCACCTCTTCAGCTGCTGCTGGGGGTGGTATGATTCCAAAGGTTGTGGTTGACTATTCTGACGAAGACAGGAAGAGAATAGAGATTGATCAGAAAGCCATGACAGCCCTTCAAACTGCTCTTCCTAACTCCATATACAGAGGCTTCAAGAAGTGCAAAATAGCTAAACAACTATGGGATGCACTGAAGCTGATGTATGAGGGGTCAACTGAAGCCAAGGAGAACAAGAAGGATCTTCTGAAATAGTAGTTTGAAAACTTCACCTTCAAAACAGGTAAAATCATGACTTAACAATACTTCAGGTATGTTGAGATTGTGGACACTCTAATGGATGTTGGAGTGGCTCTTGAGAACAGGGACAATGTAAGAAAGTTCATGTCCTCTCTTCGTAGACAATGGACATATTATTGTGTTGTTATAAAGAGAAATGAGAACCTTAAGACTCTTACTTTGACAGAGTTATATGGTATTCTCAGTGGATACCATATGTAAAGTTCATCTCGTAACTCCAGCAATCAACTAAGTTCAGCCCTCCATGTGGTTGAAAGGGATAGTAGAGAACCACAACATAATCTCATCTGCTACCCTGATAACTCATAAAATGGTCCTTTCATCACCTTCCCGGAAACACCAAGAGAAAGTGACACTCAAGGAAGCCCATTCCAAGAGACAGCTTTTCACAACCTTTGTGTCTTCTGATGAAAGCTCAAGCAACTTTCTCTTCACCCTTGAAGATCTGGACTGTATTCATCCAGATGATTTGGGATACATGGAGATAGTTCAGCTAATGGCTCTCCTCACTCAAAGAGCCAAAAAATTATACTAGAGGACAAGGATGAAGTTTCCAAGCAATGTAGCCAGTGGAAAGTTTGGGCTGGACTAAATCAAAGTAAAGTGTTACAACTGTAACCAAATGGGTAACTTTGCAAGGGAGTGTAAGGCACCAAGGACAAATGGTGGCCAAACACAAACCAGGCCAAACTACACTAAGAGAGCCACCTAGAATGAGAAGCCAAAGCAACAAGCTGCAGTTGCTATTGAAGAAGGAGGTTTTGACTGGAGCTTTCAAGTGGAAGATGCATCTCCAAACCAAGCACTTATGAGCCAAGGTATTGAAACATCTCTATACACCTGATTGTATTGCTAAAGTTAATAGATACAAGTCCTACAATTTAGAGATGAGATCTGATCTAGAGTCTTTAAATATCCTAAAATCTAATTTCAAAAGAGCTAAAAATGATTATAAACTAAAGATAGAGGACTTAGAGAAAACCATTTAAACTCTTAAACATGAACACACTAACTATAGGACTCAGATCAAAGATCTCATAACTAAGTTGACTAAATGCCAGGCTGAGCTTGTGATTAGCAAAGCTAGGGAAGAAAAATGTATTCTTGAAGAAGAGACATTCAAGAACATTATATCCTCATTCTTGCATGCAAAAGTTTGTTATCAGAATAAGTAGGGAATGGGATCTAGTGAGATAGCTACTCCACACACAATCTTGTCTGTAAGATCTCCTAGGTGTAGAACTTGTGAAGATGAGCTTCCCTTGATAGACCCCATGAGTGAAGAGGATGAAGAAGAAATAGTGAAGGATGTCTCTGAGAAGAGTGAAGAAGAGCATTCTAAGAAGGGTTACTATTTCTCTGAGGAGAATAAAAGAGTTGGGATGACCAAGTCAAGAAGGAAGAACTTGATCAGGAAGGCCAAGAGGAAGTACAAAAAGGCTCAAGAGATCAAAGCCACCTTCAACTCTATGCAAAACAAGTCTTTATCTCTGCAGGATTTGAGGTGGTTAAGGCTGAATACACAAACTTGAACTCTAGTACCACGAGTTCTAGTTCATGTTCAAATCATCCCAGCATCAAGATGAAGGATGATTAGTTGTGTACCACTGCTACACAACCTGAACCATCCAGCTCCAAAGGTAGTTCTCTCCCTAAAAGAATTGCCACAACATCTGCAAAGATGAAGATGGAGAAGGAAAGTGATCAAGTTCAGCCATGCTCACAGAAGAAGACCCTTAGGAAGAAGAAAATGAACTGTGTCATGTGTGGAAGTACTTCTCATCTTGCTAAGGATTGCTTCTACAATCCAACGAGTACTGTCCACATGACCAAGAAAGAAACTTCTAAGAGTTTGAAGAATAAGCAAGTTTTGGAAGGAAAATCTTTTCCTTTCGAAAGCTCCAAAATGAAGAAGAAGACAAGTGAAAATTGCCTTCGGAAGAAAACTTAGTCTCGAAAGGAAGGAATACTTTTGAAGTACTGAAGCCTGTTGCAGTGTTAGCAAGATCTTCCGAAAGTCCAGTCATCAAAACTTTCAAAGTCATCAAAACTTTCGAAGTGTTGAAGGTCAAGTGTAAGCTTTCAAAGATGGTGTGGAAGATAAAGAAAGACCAAGTGACTGAAAGTTCTTCATTAAAATCAGCAGATGATCCTCAAAACATGACAATAGGATCAATTATTGTTGCATTATCTACAACTTCTTTTGATAAGCCCAAGACCAATAAGTCTTGGGTTTCCAAATGTAACTAACCATCTATTTTGTACAAGAACAGCTCAAGACAAACAAGAATGTATGGATCATTGATAGTGGCTATTCAGACACATGACAGGCAATGGGTCACTACTCCAAAATTTTGAAAAGATTGATGGAGGACCAGTTGCTTTGAAGGAGATGCTAGAGGTTACATAACTAGAAGGGGCAGGGTCATAAATGGTAAGCTCAGCATTTAAAAGGTAAACTTTGTTAAGGAGCTTGGATACAATCTTTTGAGTGTATCTCAATTTTGTGATCAGAGTCATAACATGCTCTTTACTGAGCATGAGTGCAATATTCTCAGGTCCGGGGTGGTCATTCCTCATGAGCATATGTGAATCCAAGGATCGTCAACAGGAATTATCAGTGTGAATCGATGTCAAGTCAACGTTAGCGGAATTAACGTTGATTTGGTTTAATTGTGTTTAAGCAACTTTAAATATCAATGAAATATCAAGAACACACGAAACAAAACACAATTAATGATTAATCAATATTTTATTATAATGTGTTGGTGATTACAAAAGAATTGAATGTACGATATCAAAGAATGCTATGATGTTATGTATGTTTTTGTTGATCGAAAGACTTTTGATGATTGTTGTATTGCTATTGCTGTTCTCAATCAATCAATCGTCTAACTCAATCGTACTTGAATCGAAACCTAGGATCCATATTTATAGACAAAGGTGTTTCAGTTATAGGAAACACCGGATCTCTTGGGATTTGATTTGTTTCTGTTAAGGAATCATCGGATTTCTCGGGATTCGTATAACCGCCTTGTTGACTTGTTGACTTGTTGACTTGTTGACTCGTAACACTTGTATTATACAAGTGTTTGGACTCCGCAGAAATATTGTCTTCCGTAGATGTTTTGTTCTTCCGCAGAATTCTTGTTCTTCCGCAGAAGTCTTGTTCAAAAGCAATCTTGTTCTTCCGCAGCATTTCTTACTTGAACTCATTCACTTGGAACTCCAGTTGATTTGTTCATCCGTAGATGATCTTCGGATGTTTTGTTACTTGTAAGAAATATATCTACGGAAGAACAAAATGTTCATCCGTAGATGTTTCTTACACTTGTCAATTTCAGTAATTGACCAAGTATTATGTTTGTACCTGCAACCATACATAAACCAACACATATATAAATGGGTTAACCTATATATTTAATGCATACACAATAATGAAGTACAAACGTTCATTACAGATATTAATTCAAGTACTAAGCCTATACATAATGACTAGATCTACTGATTCTAGACCTAACAATACTCCCCCTTAGGCTTAGCTACTTGCAATCAGTTCTTCAAAACTGCAAGATCCTTGATTCTGGCAATCATCTTGTTGTAGAAGTAGGAAACAGCAGTCTTCTGATCATCATACTTATAGTTGATCTTCATCTTGCTGATCTTCTTCAGAGTCTCATAACTGATTCCCAGAACATCTTCCTCTGTAGTGAGTGTGTCTAACACCTTGTTGTTATTCACCACTTCTAGCTCATCTTGTTCTGTTATTCTGAGTTCTGTTACTTCATCAAAGGTTGTTCCCTTCAGCAGTCCAGCATTAAATCTTCTTCTTTTATATGCTTTGGCATGTAGTTTGTCTATTACTTGAATCACATGGACATGTAGGAACAGATCATTTTGTGCTTTTTCATCAGTCAGCTTGGGAAAGAATTTGTCATTAAGGTATGAGGTGTAGCTGGGATGGAGCAGTTTGATTTCCACAGGATCAAAGATTCTGATCTTTTCAGCTTTCTTGTTCTCAGCATTTCTCAGCAGGACCAACTCTTTTGTCTTCTCAACATATCCCCATTCAGTGATTGGGTATGTGAATTGAGTCCCTTCAATGCATTTAAGTGCTGCTTTGTTTCTGTTGTTGTAGCCAATCCTCTTCAAGAATTCATCATCTACATGTTCTGAGGCATTGGTCTTGAATCTTTTGAGCCCTTTGATTCTCTTTTGATGTTCTACATCTTCTCTTTTGGCTTCTATAAGCACATCATCTTTAAACTTTGTTTTCAACTTTCCCACTAGGGTTGAGAAATCTCTTCCTCTAGGGTGAATTGGATAATTGCTGATGATTAAACTTTGAAGATCTTTGATGTCATTCTCTGGCAGACTCACCACTGAGAGTACATCATGGAAGTATTCAACTCTTCCAGATGTTCTTTTAATAACAGCACAATCCCAGTCTGGATCATATTTCCAGGCCATGATCTTGTTTTCTTCCACAGAGCTGGGAGTTGTGAGGTGATCTATCAGTTGAATTAGAGTGGACTTTTGCTCAGTTATCTCTCTAACTGCAGTCCCAAGTGGCCATACTTTTCCGGGTATAACTTCTCTTGGCTCTCTAATCAATTTCTCCTTTCTTTTGTGCTGATCTTTAGGTTCAACTGTTATAGGTTCAGCAGGAAGTTTGCTTTGTTGTTCATAAGATGGATGTGGAGCTTCAGTTCTGAATTTTACTCCAGTATCTAGCTCAACTTTCATCACATGCTCCATCATCCTTCTGAGTTCCCCTACTGATCTTCCTTTAAGCTCATGAGGTTTGTAATTATGTCCTTGTAACCAGCAAGTCATGTTGTATTTGCTTAGCTTGGCTGTGTCACAATGTCCCAACTCCTTCTTTGTTTTCTGAATTGATTGAAAGGTGCTGAAGGCTTCATAATCACAATTTGGAATCATAAAGCATGCAAGCTCAAATTCTTTTAACAGGTTCTTCATCTCTGTCATGTTTAGTCTTTCAACCATGTCATAAGGAAACCATGGTTTATAAGTGTCATGAACATGGTTGATTCAGGCCTCTCTTCAAATATGTCACTTGTAGTCAGAAGATCATCAGCCTTTGAGACTTCTTGTTTTGGTGGAGAGTCTTCTTTGATTAATTCTTCCCACTCTTTATCACTTTCATCTTTCTTTTGAGAGATGGGCTTCTCAGTAGATAAATCTATTGAGGGGTGTGTTCAGGAGAAGTCAGCTTTTGTTTCTTTGAAACACTTTCATAAGTAGTTGGCTTCTTCTCAGCAGTACCAAGGTACTTTCTTTTCCTTGAGTACAAGATCATTTCTTTTGATGCCTCAGGACCTTGTTTTGTTTGAGCAGTTGAAGCCTTAGCATGAGATTCCAATGAACTGATCTTCAATTTAAGTTGCTCAATTTCTTCTTCTTTTCTCTTTATAATGTTTGACTGAGCAGTCATAGTGCCAGATGCTTGTTCAAGTCTCTTCATGATCTTTTCTTTTTCTTTCTTCTCAGACTCTGCTGACTCTTTAAGCTCAGCTTCCTTGTCTAGCAGAGCATCAATGACTTCTTTATCACTTTGAGCATCTTCTCTCAGTCTTTTTATTCTTGCTTGCTGTCTTATCAATTCTTCATCCTTTTCTTTTATCATCCCCTTCAGCTCTTGTATTCTTTCCTTTCTTTTATTTGATTTGAGCACCAGCTTGTTGTACTCAGCCACCAGATAACTTTTGCTCACAGGAATGTCATCTTCACTTAGATCATCTTCATTATAAGCAATCACATCAACATGATCTGCTTCTGTGTCTACTTCCTGATGCTGAGACTCAATCTCATCTTCTTTTACTTCCTCATGATCAACACTTGCTGAGCTTGACTTTGGTTCAGTGGCTTGATCTTCATGCTCTTGAAGAGTTTGTTGTTGTTGCTGATCAGTCACTGGAGAAACTTGTTCAGTTTCATTTGAATGCACAGGGGATTCAGTCTTGGATAATGACAGTTTAACTGTACTTGCTTCTGAGACTAATTCTGTCTCCCCAGTGTAGATGCTCTCAGTATCTGAATTTGTAGGTTGTTGGTAAAGTTGCATCTGAAGCTGATTTGGTGATTGGGGTTGAATGGGAGTTATTGGTTCAGTATTTTGACTGGCTGGTGATTGTGTTTGGGGTGTTTGTTGTTGTTGTGGTGATAGGTGGAGGATTGGAGAGATAGGTTCTGTATTTTGGCTGTTGGAGATGGTGGTTGATGTGGTTGTTGTTGTTGAGGTGATGCTTCTGGTGATGGAGTGTCTTGAGCAGAGCTGGTAGCAGAGCTTTCTTCACCAATTTCCCAAACAAGATCTTGAGGTATGTCTGCATTGGATCAATCACATGAGCAAACATGTCTATGTCACCTCCTTCATATTTCCCTGAGATTTTGTTAGCACAGATCTGCCAAGGTGTGCTTGGATAAACACACCACCCTCCACAGATGTTCCAGGCAGGTCTGCATTAATGATGAGCTGAATGAATCTTGGAAACATATACATCTTATCAGCCTTCTGTACTCGAATGTGATCACACAAACAATTGAAGATGTACTTTGAATAGTTGTAGGTCCTTCCCTCAAAGATGCCAATGATACCAGATGATATATGTCTTGAAAATCTGTCAAGCCCAGATTTTCTGTTTGACATACACTTCAGATAAGTGTGACACAAAAATCTGTATGGCTTACAGAGTCTTCCCTTCTTAATTTCTCCCTTTTCAAAGTCTCCATCATACCCCATTAGGAGAAAAACCTTTTCTATGTATTCATTATCAAATACATCAGGGTGTCCAACTTCAACATCTCCCAGTTCTAGTACCCTTCTTATTGTTTGTTCGTCTATTCTCAGCCTTCGATTCTTTACTTCTGCAATAATGCCTTCATCATCTTCTTCTATATGTGCAGAATTCCAGAAATCACTGATATGCGAGCGATAAATCGTTGGCTCTGCAGATAGGGCATAGAATATCCTTGATCTTCTCAAATATCTCATAATTTCTTGACATCCTTCTGACACAGGATCGTCAGGGTTCAAGAAAGCACACACATTATGTTCTTTTGCAAATCGTTGATCCATCTGTTCATAAGAAAAGACTTCGTTAGAATCACATTATTGATATGAGAATACGAACAGTTGTGAGATAAAACAAGAATCAACTGGTTCATTCTTGATGATTACGACATGTTTTACCTTAATAAACGCTGATTAAGAACACAGATATATGTTTGCTTAAGGTTTTGATTTGGTAAATTTTGAATGTTGAGAAAGTGGGAAAAATTTGTTGAGTGAGATTTTCTAGGTCTGAAAAAGTGAGCTGAAAAAGTGAATAATGAATTTGACAAGTCAAATCTCTTTATTTATACCCTCAGACATATTAATTTTCTGATTTATTCAGTGGGTCCCACATTGTATTCTTCCGTAGAAGTAATTTCTCATTAATTGTGTGATCCACAATTTACTCTTCCGTAGTACATCTACGGATCAACAACTTCTACTGATGTGAAATTGTAATCATTAATTTATTGATCTTTATTCATCCGTAGTTTACCAATCTACGGATAAACATTAATATACTAATATTGATTTACACACAGTTGTATGTATGGCCCAACTCCATTGGTTGAACCAATTATTGCTATAGGACCTCGTTGGCTTTGTATACATGACAATTTAGTACAAGAAAATTTAAAATAGAGATTTTTTAAAAAAATAATAAAATGTCATGAAACCAACAGCTAAGATGATGCTCAGATTTCAATTTCTTCAAATTGATAAAGATATAGACATTGCTGCTGCTGATTTAGATGCTTTTTCATGAATTCTACTCCCCCTAAATTTGTGATTAATGATGAACATAATCATTTATCATAAATTTCTTTAAGAGGAATAACATGAACTTAAATATATGATAATGAGCAGATAAACATAAGATGGGATCATACTATAATGCTAAGCCTCTTCCTGATTCGTTATGTTGTATAGTTGATACTAGAACAAGTTCTGTTTGCAAGTATATTGTCCATATAAATCCATACAAGAGCTCATGTATCAACTAGGCATGCTGTTTATCATGTTTTATTGTTTTAGAAATAACTGTCACGGGCTTCACATTTGATTCACATAGGTGTTGTCCTCCCTTTGTAAGTCAAATCATCACTTTTTCACACTTAAGACTATGTACTTTAAATTATAATAGCTATCTTGAGATGTATTTGGCATCTCATTGATGCGATGCTGATAAAGCTCAAGATAATATACAGTTGATCACTTAGGATTCTTTTGAGAGCTTTAGATATGATCATCATCAGGTCACCAGGTCTTTACTCACGTAAAACAGAGGTGCCTTTAACCCAGGTCTTTGTTCACACAAAACAGAGGGATGATGATGAGCATGATCTTTTCACCTTTGATACTGATATTCAGTATGGTGATCATACACCCAGGTCTTTGTTCACACAAAACAGAGGGAGTATGATTTGCAAAGATAGATAGTATAAAGTGTTTTACATAGTGTGTTTAGATGAATGATTTGATCACATTAGGATAAGACTCACTTTGTTTTCTCAAAATGAAGTTTCCCACAGACAATTATTATAGTATATTGTTTTGCATGCACTAAGTTTTGTTTCCACTCAAGATGAACCTACTCACATATCAAGAAACTTGTTGAGATATATTGTTATTTGTTTATGCAGAAATAGGCAAAGCTATAGTGTACTATCATTTCCCATGCATAAGTCATACTGATGCATTATTGCACACAACATGTTGTTTGTTTGGACTTGATTTAATCTAAGTTAATCATACCTAGAGACTCAATCAGAAAATTAAATCTGACTGAATCAAAGGCTTTAGTGAATAAATCAGCAAGCTGATTTGATGTATCCACTTTGACTAACTTAATCAATCCCTTTTCTGAGCAATCTCTCAGAAAATGATACCTAATCTCTATATGTTTTGTTTTACTATGTTGCACAGGATTAGCAGTGATAAACATAGCAGCAGAATTGTCTATATAGATTGAAGTTTGAAGAAAGTTGTAACCATAGTCAAGCAATTGGTTTTGTAACCAAAGTACTTGAGAACACCCAGCTGAAGCAGCAATGTACTCAGCCTCAGCTGTGGATACAGAAACATTTGTTTGTTTCTTGCACTGCCATGACACTAGCCTGGGTCCAATGAATTGACATCCACCGGTTGTTGATTTTCTATTGCTGTTACATCCACCATAGTCACTGTCTGAGTATGAGTAGAGTGTAAAGTCTCCATCCTTGGGATACCATAGACCAAGTCCTGGTTTTCCCTTGAGGTATCTGAAAATTCTTTTGACAGCATTGAGATGTGACTCCTTTGGATCAGATTGGTACCTAGCACATACACACACAGCAAACATAATATCAGGTCTACTGGCAGTTAAGTACATAAGTGAACCTATCATGGATCTAAATAATTTTTGATCAATAGATTTTCCAGTGGGATCAGGAGCAATCTTATCAAGATGCTGGTGTTTTGCATGAGGATACTTCAGCAAGATTGTATTTCTTCAGTATTTGATGTATGTATTTTTCTTGATTGATGAATATTCCATCTGCTTTTTGATGAACTTGAAGGCCAAGGAAGAATGTTAATTCACCCATTGAGCTAATCTGAAATTCAGATTTCATCAGTTCTTCAAAATTCACACACAATCTCTTATTTGTTTGAGAAATAGTGTCTGATCAATAGTTCCTCTTTTGTAGCCATGCTTGAGTAAAAAGATGATAGTGTTTCATACCATTTTCTTGGTGCTTGATGAAGACCATATAAGGCTTTATCTAGTTTGTATACCCTGTGAGGATAATGAGGATCTTCAAATCCGGGGGGTTGAGACACATAAACTTCCTCATCAATTTTCCCATATAAGAATGCACACTTGACATCCATTTGATACACAGTAAATTTCTTGTATGATGCATATGCCAAGAACACTCTTATTGCCTCAATTCTTGCAACTGGTGCAAAAACTTCATCATAATCTATGCCTTCTTCTTGAGTGTATCCTTGTGCTATCAACCTTGCTTTGTTTCGGACAATAATCCCTCTATCATCCAGTTTGTTTTTGTATAGCCATCTAGTTCCAATAGGATGTTGACCTTCAGGTAAATCAACAAGACACCATACTTTTTGCTTTCTGAACTGTTGAAGCTCTTCTTGCATAGCTTCAATCCAGCTATTGTCTTTTAAAGCAGCTGTAATGTTTGGAGGCACCACTTGAGAAAGAAAACAGTTGAAGAGACAAAGGTTGGCTGTACCACTTTGGCTCCTTGTAGTTCTCTTTTCAGGATTTCCAATGATATTGTTAAGTGGATGAGACTTATGAATTCTCATTGAGGGAGTTGATTCAACTGGAATGGATGATTCCAGATTCGTCATTTCCATTGCCTCTGACTGATTCATCTCTATTTGAGAATTGAAGAAATAATCAAATTGAGTCTCTGTTGATTGAGCTACAGAAGTATCTGCAGTTGGATTTTGCTCTTCCGCAGGAACTTCTGCGGAAGTATTTTGTTCTTCCGTAGGAGCTGCTCCGGATACATTTTGGTCTTCCGAAGGAAGTTCTCCGGATGTATTTTGATCTTCCGAAGGAATATCTCCGGATACATACTGATCTTCCGAAGGAACTCCGGATGCATTTTGGTCTTCCGAAGGAATATCTACGGATGCATTTTGGTCTTCCGAAGGAACATCTCCGGATACATTTTGATCTTCCGAAGGAATATCTCCGGATACATGCTGATCTTCCGAAGGAACTCCAGATGCATTTTGTTCAGTTCCACATGTAATATCTGCTTCTGCTGAAGTATTTTCACCTGAAGATGGATGTATCCTTGGGGGATCAGCAGATAAAGTTACTTCAGTCATAATAGGTGGAACAAATGGATAGCATACTTCATCAGATCCTGCATTTGTCAAATGATCATAGTTAAAAGATTTAGACAAAGCATCTATGTCAAATAACCATGATGAACCTTTAACTGACTTAGTAAACACATTTTCATCAAAAGATACATTAGGGGTCTCTTCCACAATGTTATGTTGTGGAATATACACTCTATATGATTTTGATGTTGAAGAGTATCCAACAAAGAAACCATCATATGCTTTTTCTGAAAATTTTCCTAATGACTCTTTTATGTTCAAAACAGTTACTTGACATCCAAATACTCTTAGATATCCTATGTAAGGTTTTCTTTTAAATAGGAGCTCATAAGGAGTTTTGTTATGTTCTTTGACAATTAATGTTCTATTTTGAACATTGCATGCAGTATTCACAGCCTCAGCCCAAAAGGTAATAGGTAGTTGTGAATCAGCTAGCATTGTTCTTGCTGCTTCAATGAGAGTTCTGTTTCTTCTTTCAGCAACTCCATTTTGTTGTGGAGTCCTTGGTGCACTGAATTGTCTTGCAATACCTTTGCTCCTACAAAAAGAATCTAGTTCAAAGTTGACAAATTCAGTACCATTATCACTCCTGAATATTTTGACTTTTGTATCCAGTTGATTCTCAATCTTGATGACAAAGTCCATTAATGTTTCTGATGTTTCACTCTTTTGTTTTAAGAAAAAGACCCATGTAAATCTAGTGAAATCATCAACTATCACCAAACAATATTGCCTTTTTCCAATGCTCATTACATTGGTTGGACCAAAAAGATCCATGTGAAGCAATTTGAGTGGTGTAGTATTAGTATTGATTGTTTTTGGTTTATGTGACACTCTGTGTTGTTTTCCTTTGTAACAAGAAGAACAATGAGTTGAGCAATGGAACTCTTTATTTGGTAATCCAATGACCAGGTCATGTTTTACCAATTTATTCATGTTCTTCATGTTAGAATGAACAAGCCTTCTATGCCATAATTGTGACAAATCTTCTGAAAGTTTAGATATAAGGCAAGTTTCATGTTTTGTGAGTGAAGTGTTGTTCATATCCAAAACATAAGTGTTTCCTTTTCTTGCTGCTTTGAGGAGAATTCGATCTTCAGGAACTCTAAATCCTGGCTTAAGAATGTAACAGTTAGTGTCATCAAACAATGTAGTGTAGTTTTGATCACAGATTTGAGATACACTTAGTAAATTATACTGTAAGTTTTTACAGTAATTTACTTTATCAAATATAAGTACACAATTAGTTATCATTCCTTCACCAACAATTTTACCTCCCTTTTTATCCCCACCAAATGCCACATAAGAAGCATTTTTATGTTTAAAATCATGGAGAAGAGAACAGTTTCCTGTCATATGCCTGGAACAACCACTGTCAACATACCACATGTTGTCAGCTCTCCAATATTGTTCCTGCAATCAGAAATGAAAATCAGTTAGAAGTGACAACCCAAGTCTTAGTGATCTTGGGTTTATCAACAGGATCTAAAACAGTTATTCTTTCATGAACAATTTTTGAAGTTTCAGTTTCAGATTTAATTGATTCATTCTGATTTGATTTAGATGAGGATGATTCTGCTGAATTTGATGTTGATGAAGTAGATTCATGATTCACATTGTCTGCTTTACTCAGAGTAACTTCATTTGTTTGAGTCTTTTGTTTTGACACTGAACCTTTAAATGTTTCACTATCTTTTGTTTTTGAAAGAGGTATATGAATGCCTTTGTCAAATTTATCAAAGAATGAATCATCATCCTTTGATTTTTTGTCTGACAAATCTACTCTTTTGTGTGGTGTTTTTAACTGCTGAAAAGATGTTCTTTTCCGCAGTATATGAACACTTGATGCTGATTTGACCTTTGGTTTTGCTTTTGATTTTTGTTCAAACTTCTTCAGTTTTGAGCTCTTTTCAGAATCCGTGGATTGAGAATCTGATTCAGATTTGTCTGATTCTTTCTTCTTTGAGCTTTTTGTTTTGTTCTTTTTGTTGAAATAACATTCCTGTGTGGAATGATTATTTTTGTTGCAGATAGAACAATGTTTGTTGAAGTAACAATCAGCAGTCATATGATTGTTCATATTGCAAATAGAACAGTAGCTGCTGAAGTAACAGTCTTCAGTGTTGTGATTTTTCATGTCACACCATTTGCAATACTTTTCTTCTGATTCTCTCTCAGAATCATTCCTTTTGTTTGCTGATCTTTGTTGTAGCTCTTTCTTCTTTAGCTTTGAATGTGCTTCACCTTTTTCAATTTTGTGCACATTTTGATTGTTTGGGGCTGAATTTCTCTTCCGTAGATTAGCAGCTGAAGTTTTCTTGTTCAGTTGATGATCTACTGAAGCCTTTTTCTTTCCTTTGAATTTTCCTCTTTCCTCAGTGATAACAGATTCATCAGTCAATTTCTTGGAGGAGTCTTGCATACTTAGTTCTTGAAGACCTTCATTCAATTGAGCTATCCTCTTGCAGATTGTCTTCAACATGTTTCTTTGTTTAGGAGGATATGGCAACTTTGTTTCTTCAAGCACTTCAGGGATATGGGCTTTCAGTTGAAAATTTTTACCAGTGCTTGTTTGATCAACATCATGTTCATCAGAATCATCCAAGTCATCACACTTATCATAATCAAATTCTGAATCATTTTGATGTAATGATTCTGATTCAGATGATTCAGTTTCACTCACCTCAACTTTATCATTAATTGTAGTTTTAGTTGAATCTTTTTCAAACTTAGTGCCAGGCACAAAATGTTTTGACAGAGTGTTTGTCATTGTTGTAGGTAAGGATGTGTAATTATCATTTATAGGTGGTGCAACCGCATTATAACCCAACCCAGACCTTTTCTTTGATTCAATATGAGAATTTAGTAATTTCTCATATTGCTGAGATGATAATTGAAACTTCTGAAGTTTCACTTCAGTTGATGCATGATCAGCCATGGATTTTGTTAAGGAAGTAGTCAAATGCTCAACTTGGGCTTTTAGGCTATAATTTTCAGAAACAAATTTTTCTAAATCCTTTTGCAAGGAATTAATTTTTATTTGATATAATTTATGTTCTCTAACATGGGATTCATTCAAAATCATTGTTTCTTTTACTTTATCAGCCAACTGTTGAGCATGGACTCTATATCGTTCAACTTCCTCAACACAAGTTGATGAACACAATCTTTCTTTTACCTCTTTTGCCATTGGGGGAACTGTTTGATCCATATGGGCCATCAAAGCTTGATTCTCTTCCAAAACTTCCTTCTCATACAAACTCCAATCACACGTTCCATCTTGAAGTATGATCAGCCCTGACTCCTTTGAGTTACTAGGTCCTGCTGATTCTTTGGTGGCTGGTGGGGAAGCATTGATCAGTTGAGATTGCTTGTGCAGAGGTCTTTGAGAAGATTGTTGATTTGCTAGAATCTGATGTTGTTGATGCTGCTGATGTTGTCTCATCTCTAGATAAGACTGTTGATTGCATTCTCTTGAGAAATGTCCATAGAGATTGCATTTGTAGCATCTCACTTTTGATTTGTCAACACCAATCTTTGATGTTCTGCTTGCTGAAGCCAAGTTCTTATTTCTCCTGAGATATTGCTTAGCTCTATAAGCAATCATGGCCATCTGCCATTGTAGATCCATCTCTTCCACTACATCTGGAGGTAGTTCTTCTAAGTCTTGTTGGCAGATATTGGCTGATGTTAGAGAGCTTCCCAGATATGCTTGAAAACTTGAGCTAAAAGCTGCAAAGGCTGCTCTTTGTTCTTCAGAGTCCAATATCACAGTTATTGGTTCTGACTGATTTGCTGAAAAGGAAGACTTAGCTGTTGTTGCAGTTGTATCTTGTCTATCAGTAGTTCTTCCTTTATTCTTCTGCTGCTTGTCTTGAGATGATTTCTTTGAGGGTTTTGAAGCATAGAAGCTAACTTCCTCCTCATCATCACTCCTAGCACAAGAGTTATCACTTTCATTGTTTGAAATAAATGCACTTCCTACATTATTTGTTTCTTTGAAGTGATAGGGTGAGACATGAGTTCTCACACTCTTGTTTCTTGATTTTTCGTCCATTTCAAGAGCTTCCACTTTTGCAACCAGAGTATCTAAGCCAGTTGCTTTCAGATCTATAGTGTTCTTGAACATGGACACAGTATGCTTCCAACTTTCTGGCAAAGTGTGGAGCATTTTCTTGTTTAATTCCTCACTAGTATACTTCAACTCTAGAATATTCATCTCAGTGACTAACTGCATGAATCTATGAAGTTGCTGAGGAATTGATTCACCCTCAATATGATGAAAAGTTTCATATTGTGATCTGAGGGTGTCTCTCCTTATACTTCTTATCTCATCACTCCCTTCGCAGAGAGTGTGAAGTATCTTCCATAAGGAGTGAGCTGTTTTATAGTTCTCACACCTGATTAATATCTCTTCAGGTAAAGCCATACTAAGCAAACTGTATGCTTTTATATCGACTTTAACCTTTTTGACATCATCAGGTGATAGATCTTTCGTACTGATTGGTTGATTTTTGTCATTATAATCCGGCCCAAGAGTGGGTGGAATATAAGGACCTTCAGTGATGGAAATCCACAAGTCAGAATCAGTATAGTTTACATGATTCCTGAACTTGATTTTCCAAGACTTGAAATCTGCTTTTGTTTCCAACTTCGGAGGTTGGTAAGATGAACCACTGAAGTTGCTCATGATGTTAACAAGATCTGCTATTCAATTGATTTGAATATAGAAACAAGTTAATTAAAAACGATTGCTGTTAAACGAAATCAAACACAATTAAAACACAACTAACACTGATAGATCAATTGATCTAAATCAATGAGCACTTGGCTCTGATACCACCTGTGAATCCAAGGATCGTCAACAGGAATTATCAGTGTGAATCGATGTCAAGTCAACGTTAGCGGAATTAACGTTGATTTGGTTTAATTGTGTTTAAGCAACTTTAAATATCAATGAAATATCAAGAACACACGAAACAAAACACAATTAATGATTAATCAATATTTTATTATAATGTGTTGGTGATTACAAAAGAATTGAATGTACGATATCAAAGAATGCTATGATGTTATGTATGTTTTTGTTGATCGAAAGACTTTTGATGATTGTTGTATTGCTATTGCTGTTCTCAATCAATCAATCGTCTAACTCAATCGTACTTGAATCGAAACCTAGGATCCATATTTATAGACAAAGGTGTTTCAGTTATAGGAAACACCGGATCTCTTGGGATTTGATTTGTTTCTGTTAAGGAATCATCGGATTTCTCGGGATTCGTATAACCGCCTTGTTGACTTGTTGACTTGTTGACTTGTTGACTCGTAACACTTGTATTATACAAGTGTTTGGACTCCGCAGAAATATTGTCTTCCGTAGATGTTTTGTTCTTCCGCAGAATTCTTGTTCTTCCGCAGAAGTCTTGTTTAAAAGCAATCTTGTTCTTCCGCAGCATTTCTTACTTGAACTTATTCACTTGGAACTCCAGTTGATTTGTTCATCCGTAGATGATCTTCGGATGTTTTGTTACTTGCAAGAAATATATCTACGGAAGAACAAAATGTTCATCCGTAGATGTTTCTTACACTTAGTCAATTTCAGTAATTGACCAAGTATTATGTTTGTACCTGCAACCATACATAAACCAACACATATATAAATGGGTTAACCTATATATTTAATGCATACACAATAATGAAGTACAAACGTTCATTACAGATATTAATTCAAGTACTAAGCCTATACATAATGACTAGATCTACTGATTCTAGACCTAACAATACTCCCCCTTAGGCTTAGCTACTTGCAATCAGTTCTTCAAAACTGCAAGATCCTTGATTCTGGCAATCATCTTGTTGTAGAAGTAGGAAACAGCAGTCTTCTGATCATCATACTTATAGTTGATCTTCATCTTGCTGATCTTCTTCAGAGTCTCATAACTGATTCCCAGAACATCTTCCTCTGTAGTGAGTGTGTCTAACACCTTGTTGTTATTCACCACTTCTAGCTCATCTTGTTCTGTTATTCTGAGTTCTGTTACCTCATCAAAGGTTGTTCCCTTCAGCAGTCCAGCATTAAATCTTCTTCTTTTATATGCTTTGGCATGTAGTTTGTCTATTACTTGAATCACATGGACATGTAGGAACAGATCATTTTGTGCTTTTTCATCAGTCAGCTTGGGAAAGAATTTGTCATTAAGGTATGAGGTGTAGCTGGGATGGAGCAGCTTGATTTCCACAGGATCAAAGATTCTGATCTTTTCAGCTTTCTTGTTCTCAGCATTTCTCAGCAGGACTAACTCTTTTGTCTTCTCAACATATCCCCATTCAGTGATTGGGTATGTGAATTGAGTCCCTTCAATGCATTTAAGTGCTGCTTTGTTTCTGTTGTTGTAGCCAATCCTCTTCAAGAATTCATCATCTACATGTTCTGAGGCATTGGTCTTGAATCTTTTGAGCCCTTTGATTCTCTTTTGATGTTCTACATCTTCTCTTTTGGCTTCTATAAGCACATCATCTTTAAACTTTGTTTTCAACTTTCCCACTAGGGTTGAGAAATCTCTTCCTCTAGGGTGAATTGGATAATTGCTGATGATTAAACTTTGGAGATCTTTGATGTCATTCTCTGGCAGACTCACCACTGAGAGTACATCATGGAAGTATTCAACTCTTCCAGATGTTCTTTTAATAACAGCACAATCCCAGTCTGGATCATATTTCCATGCCATGATCTTGTTTTCTTCCACAGAGCTGGGAGTTGTGAGGTGATCTATCAGTTGAATTAGAGTGGACTTTTGCTCAGTTATCTCTCTAACTGCAGTCCAAGTGGCCATACTTTTCCGGGTATAACTTCTCTTGGCTCTCTAATCAATTTCTCCTTTCTTTTGTGCTGATCTTTAGGTTCAACTGTTATAGGTTCAGCAGGAAGTTTGCTTTGTTGTTCATAAGATGGATGTGGAGCTTCAGTTCTGAAGTGTGAATCGATGTCAAGTCAACGTTAGCGGAATTAACGTTGATTTGGTTTAATTGTGTTTAAGCAACTTTAAATATCAATGAAATATCAAGAACACACGAAACAAAACACAATTAATGATTAATCAATATTTTATTATAATGTGTTGGTGATTACAAAAGAATTGAATGTACGATATCAAAGAATGCTATGATGTTATGTATGTTTTTGTTGATCGAAAGACTTTTGATGATTGTTGTATTGCTATTGCTGTTCTCAATCAATCAATCGTCTAACTCAATCGTACTTGAATCGAAACCTAGGATCCATATTTATAGACAAAGGTGTTTCAGTTATAGGAAACACCGGATCTCTTGGGATTTGATTTGTTTCTGTTAAGGAATCATCGGATTTCTCGGGATTCGTATAACCGCCTTGTTGACTTGTTGACTTGTTGACTTGTTGACTCGTAACACTTGTATTATACAAGTGTTTGGACTCCGCAGAAATATTGTCTTCCATAGATGTTTTGTTCTTCCGCAGAATTCTTGTTCTTCCGCAGAAGTCTTGTTCAAAAGCAATCTTGTTCTTCCGCAGCATTTCTTAATTGAACTCATTCACTTGGAACTCCAGTTGATTTGTTCATCCGTAGATGATCTTCGGATGTTTTTTACTTGTAAGAAATATATCTACGGAAGAACAAAATGTTCATCCGTAGATGTTTCTTACACTTAGTCAATTTCAGTAATTGACCAAGTATTATGTTTGTACCTGCAACCATACATAAACCAACACATATATAAATGGGTTAACCTATATATTTAATGCATACACAATAATGAAGTACAAACGTTCATTACTGATATTAATTCAAGTACTAAGCCTATACATAATGACTAGATCTACTGATTCTAGACCTAACAACATATCCTGCTCAGACCCCCAGGAAAGGGAATATTGTAACACCCGGATATTTTTAAAGACAAGAAAGAAAGAATACAAGTGAAGAAAAAGAAAGAAACAAATTTAACCCAAGTTGAGGGGCTAAATGTCTCAAAAGGACAAAAAGTTTCAAAAGTTGGTGTAAAAGTGGGCATGGCCGCCCATGTTGTCTACACATCAACCTTCATTCGGATTTTTTTAGAGATAGAAAGCAGAGCTTTCGAGTTTTTAGAGAGAAGATCAAGAAGAAGGTCGGATTCAAGGTAAGAATTCTTGGTTTTAAGTTGTTCTTGGCTGGCCTATGCTTTGGTTATGTGCTTATGTGTGTTTGTGTGTTCGGGTTCGTGTTTTTGGTGGGTTCCTAGGTGGTTGAACTCATAGTGCAAACGAGTTTGAAGGGAGTCATACCCAAAGGCTGCTAAGGTGATTTCTAGAACCCCTTTTTACATGTTTTAAATAAATTTTGGGGCTGGAAACGCATGTATGTACGTTTTGTTTATGTGGGTGTTACACCCGTATGTATGTGTATGTGATTATGCGGGTGAGTTATGATTTTGGGTGTTTTGATGATGTTATATTCATAATTTGTTGCTTAGAATGTTAGAACTAAGCTTAGAGCATGTTAGTCTGATTATTGGGACTGAATTATGATGATATTAGTGTATGTTAGTTGCCCATGCGCCTGAATTGGCCCATGCGCCTAACGGTCTGGAAGTGCCCAAGTGTTCCCCATGCGCCCAAACCCCATGAACCCAAATAGTTCCCATGCGCCTAGATTAGGCTGAATTGACTAAGTATTCCATGTGCCTGAAAAGCCCATGCGCCTAGGCACTCATGCGCCTACATAGTGCCCGTGCGCCTAGAATTTGCCCAGAATGACTAAGTGTTGGCCATGCGCCCATATAGTGCCCATGCGCCTAGAGCTTTCCCATGCGCCTAAGTGTTACCATGTGCCCAGAAGGCCATGCGCCTACATAGTGCCCATGCGCCTAAGACTTAGAAAATTTTATGAGATTTTGGGAAAAATGTAAAATGTAGGCTTTGACTTGGGAGGTCCCCGGGGGTAATGTAAGTTGACTTTTTGAGGTCATAGATGATGTGATGGATGATGATGTGTTATTGATGCTATGCTTATGCATGATGGTGATGTATGATGATTATGGATGTTATGTATGATGTGTTTCTTTATATTCCTTATTGCGTATGATGATGTGACTTTACGTGGTGTGATTATGATAATAAACGTAAAGTATTTATCTTAACGAAGTGAAAGATTTAAGATAATGAAAGTGGAACATAATGAACGAATGAAAAGTCTTGCAAGCAAATGAAAGGAGGTTCACAACTCACTGAGAGTTGTTAGCTCAACTGTGTGTTTGCAGTGTGCGATCTTGGCTAACCCTTAAGGGTTCACACACAAGGGGAGTTAGTCTATGTGACTACTCCATACGTGCGATATGTGCGATATTGGGTCCTTGTCGCTTAACCCTAGATGATATGGCTTTGTGCTAAAGAGGGGGGTTAAGCATATGACAGGACCTAGATAGAAGTGAAAAGATAATAAATGTACGAAAAGTGCGATAAGTACGAAACGTGCGATATGTACAAAATGAACGATGATGAAAGATAATAATTATTACCTTCATGTATGTATGATGTGTGATCACGTGTGATAGTAAAGAAAATGTTTTAACAAATGAAAGGTAATATAATATGTTTTATGAAACTAGAACTCACTCAGCAGCGCTAACTTTTATGCATTTCCAGTTGGCAGGTAGATGTTGCTGAGGATGGCACGAGGTGGCTACTTGGCTTGTTTTGGATGGCATCCATTTTATGTTGAGATAATGTTTTTACATTGTAATGCGAACAAACGATATTTTGTAATGAATGTTGTATTATTTTGCAAAAGCGATTATTTATATGAAATGAAATGGTTGTTTAAAATGATTCCGCTGCAATATTTTAGCAAGTTAATGTATGTTTTATGTTTTATGAGCGATGATTGACCAGCTGTGAGCATCCCGGAAACGGGGCCTTACAAGTTGGTATCAGAGCCAAAGTTTAAGTGAAACAGGTAAATATTTTCAAAAGAAACCTAAACTTAAACTGAAAATAGGACAAACGGAAGGGGATGCCAGTCTGAGTAGCTACGTGCCATCAGGTATTTTCTTTAATGTTAACCGGCATTATGTGCGCATGTTATTTGATTTGTTTGCTTTTAGTAGATTTAGATACTGATGTAGTCAGGATAGGAAATGCTTGGGGTATGAAGAGTAAAGTAAGTGGCTAATCACAACTGGCCACTGTTAATAAAGACTTACTATACTTGACATAAACTGAGCTATTACCTTGAATGACCGTATTGGTGTTTGGATCTTATAGTGTGTTAGAGGATGGCCGGTGGTAGATCTTCGAAGGCTTCTCGAGGTGGAGGTCGTGGTGATGTGGTGCTGGATCACGGGCCACGAGGGTAAGGCCTAGAGCTGAAAAGGTGGCTCATGAAGAACCCGAGACCCCTCATCCGGAGGGTGGTGACGAGAGTGCTAACTTAAGGGCCTTAGTGAAGGAGGCGGTAGTGGAGGAGATGCAACAGGTCATGCAGACGATCCTACCGTCTGTGGTGACCGAAGTGATCAATGCTTCAAGGAAGGAGAAAGGAAGGAAAGGAATAGGCCTACGGGCGAAATGGGACAACCCGAGACTGAGACGGTTGTGTCCGATAATGAGGAGGAGGAGGAGGTTGTGCTGGAAATAGCTCAAGGCTGTATCTACGGGGCATTTCAAAGATGCAAGCCCCCGACCTTCGATGGTAATGGCACTGCTGCTGCTGCTCACCGGTAGGTGAGAGAGATAGAAGCTGTTCTCGACATCAGCGAGTGCCGGGAAGATCAGAAAGTAAAGTTTGCCACCCACTCATTCGTGGACTCGGCGTTGTGTTGGTGGGACAATATTGTCCAAGCCGAGGGTAGCAGGGCTATCGGAAGAATGAGGTGGCCGGGGTTGAAAAAGTTGGTGATTGAGGAGTTTTGTCCTCATAGGGAGATGGACAAGGTTGAGAGGGAGTTCCTGCAGCTATAGACGGGAACCATGACGCATCAGCAATACACCACCAAGTTTAATGAGATGGCACGGCTGGTGCCAGATCAAGTGACGCCTCGAACTTGAAAGATTAAGAGGTATGTACAGGGCTTGCCGGCAGACATCCGCAGGCATATGATCGCCGCCCGACCAAGCATGTTCAGGTCGGCGGTTGATATGGCGAGGAGATTGTATGATGAGCAGGAAGTGGTGGTGGCTGAGGTGAACAGGAAGGGTGGTGGCAACCGAAAATGGAATAGGAAACGGTTTGGTCGTGACGGAGCCGCTCCAAACAGTAAGGTGGCGAAGGTGGGTGACCGGCGTGTGGTCACATTTGGTGTAGGTTTGAAGAGATGTGGTAAATGCGGGAAGGAGCATTCGGGGGAATGCAAATGGGGATCCAACATTTGCTTCAAATGTGGGAAGCCTGGTCATATGGCTAGAGATTGTGGAGTTATAAGGTGTTATAACTGTGGGGAAAATGGCCATCTGAGCAGGGATTGCAAGAAGCCAAGGGCCGAGAGTTCCGGAGAAGGAAGAAGACGACCGGGACTGAGGGGCAGAGGGCGAGCACCAGGCTGTTCACGATGACTCAGGAGGAGGCTAGGACGGACCCCGATGTTGTGTTAGGTACGTTTCTAGTAAACCAAACTCTTGCTTCTGTGTTATTTGATTCAGGTGCTTGTAAGAGTTTTAGTTCTGCTGCTTTTTATGCTAAGTTTCATGTTACTAGTAGAAGCATTGATAAGCCCTTCGATGTAGAAACTGCCATAGGTAAATCTACCAGAATTGTTGATCTGATAGAAGGTTATGACGTAGAACTAGAAGGTCATTTTTCCTGTAAGACCGTTCGTGATGACCTTAGGCGGGTTTGATTTAGTCTTAGGAATGGATTGGTTGGCGGACTACGAGGCGAATATCATATGTTGGAAGAAGATGATTCGGTTGACAACATCTAACGGGAGTGCGGTGACGGTTTACGGTGATCGAGTCACTACGACTCCGAAAGTGATTTCGATGGCGGTGGCGGGAAAGTGCATGAGGCATGGATAGAGTGCCTACTTAGCTTACATTAAGGATGTGGATACGTCAACACAACAACTGTCCGATGTACCGGTTGTGTGCGACTTTCCGGACGTGTTTCGAGAAGACTTACCATGTGTGCCACCGGACTGCGAGATCGAGTTTCAGATTGACTTGATACCCTGTGCCCAACTTGTTGCTAAGGCACCGTATCGGTTGGCTCCAACCAAGATGAAAGAATTGATGGAGCAACTGCAGGAGTTGCTTGATAAAGGATTCATTAGACCGAGTATCTCTCCTTGGGGTGCTGCGGTCTTGTTCGTGAAGAAGAAGGACAGTAGTATGAGGATGTGTATTGACTACCGCGAATTGAACAAGTTGACGGTGAAGAATCAAGATCCATTACCGAGGATTGATGACTTGTTTGATCAGCTCCAAGGTGCTAGTTGGTTCTCGAGGATAGATCTTCGATCTGACTACCATCAGTTGAAGGTGAAGGAGCAAGATATTCCTAAAACAGCTTTTTGTATGCATTATGGACACTATGAGTTTCTCGTTATGTCTTTTGGTTTAAACAACGCGCCGGCTGCTTTTATGGACTTGATGAATCGAGTGTGTCGGCCGATGTTGGATAAATCAGTAATAGTGTTTATCGATGATATCCTGATTTATTCGAAGAGCAAGGAGGAGCATGCCGGTCACATTCAAGAGGTGTTAGAGACGTTGAGAAAGGAGAAGTTGTATGCTAAGTTCTCCAAGTGCGCATTCTGGTTGCGCGAAGTTCAGTTATTTGGTCATATAGTGAATCCCAAGGGGATCATGGTGGACCCGGCAAAGGTGGATGCGGTGATGCAATGGAAGTGTCCAAAGACGCCATCTGAGTTCCGTAGTTTCTTGGGGTTGGTGGGATATTAACGAAGATTCATCCAAGACTTCTGATAGGATCGGATCTAGTTTGATCAATTAGATTTGAATTTGCAGCGGAATATAACAGAAATAAGATCACATTCAAGCAAGACAAGTATGAATATGCAATCACACTATGACGATTATAGAGAGAGAATTTTCTGTTAATGGAATATTTTCATTCACGCTAATGCTTCGGTTACTAAACAACTAGGTCAACATTCCTTTTATAAAGGAATGTGACGTCAGCTGATGTCACTTGATAGTGACATCTAACTGGTTTAACAAACTACTGAAAATAACTAATCTACTGAAGATGTCCACAACAACTGAGGACACCTTCACAAAAAGTTAAGTGTAAAACAAAATTACAACTACTGAAACTATAACATCTGAAGTGTAAGAACTTCAGATGTTTTACAATAATAAAACTACTCAAAGGAAACAACTGAAAAGTAAAACATTACAACTACTGAAAAGAAAACACTTCAGCTGTTTGAGACAACTTCTGAGAACTTGGTCTTAAGACTTTGTCTTCAACATATGTCTTCAGACTTTGTCTTCAGCCTTTTATCTTCAGACTTTGTCTTCAGACTTTGTCTTTAGACTTTGTCTTCAGCTGATGTAGATCTCTTCAGTTGTTGTGATGTCTGTGGGACTTAAAGGTTTTTCTGATCTGGCTCATTGGTTCTTTTGGTCCAACAAACTCCCCCTGAACCAATGCAGCCAAAACCTTTAAGCTTATTGAAGTCCCACTTATTGGCAGACAAATTTTCTGGATCACCTCAGAAATCACCAAGTCAAGCTCAGGCCAGGAAGAGGTTTCAAAAATTTGTTTGGCAAAAGATGAATGGGAACTCTGTCTTGGGGAATTTGGACACAGAGCTGTTACCCCAATCATTAAACCTACTTCCCAATGATGAGTATGTAAGACTCTCTGACATAGGCCTCTAGAAGAACAACTTTATCTTCAATTGTGAGTTCTTCAGCTTCACTGTCAAAGAAGAACTCAGGCCCATAGTACTCAGACAAGTATCTCACAGTTTTCCATTCTTCAGCTCCACAGTTGTTATTTCTCTGTAAGCAAACTCATCAGGATGAGTACCTTCAAGTAACAACTGGAGCTCATTTCTTCTGATTTCTTCAAGCTTCTTGTAAATTAACCCCTTCTTCACCATTTTGTTTTCCAACAAAGTTTGTGGGGTCATCTTAGTCTTGTAAGCTCGCTTGAAATCATCAAGGATTTCCCAGGGTGACACTACAATGGCCAGCATTATCACAGCATCCACAGTCTTTCTCACTTGGCCATTGTATCTACTTGGAATATTTTTCTTATGAATCCTGTCACTAACTCTGGGATCAGGCCAAATCCTTACTCTCTCTTTCTGATATTGAAAAGTAAATCTGAGAGCATACAACCTCTAAGCATGTTTCTTCATAGCTTGTATGGATGAAGACTTAGGAAATTCCTTATCAATCATCCTTAACAGCTGCTCATCGTGTTGTTTCTGCTGTTCTTCTTCTTCAATCTTCACCTTAACCATTTGCTTTTACTAGTATTAGGAGTGATTGTTGTTGGTTGACTCCTAGGCTTAGGTTTCTTCATCTTAATCACAGCAGAGATTGGCAGACTATCCTCCTCATCATCTTCTTTCTCTCTTCCATCCTCAACACCCTTCTCTTTCTCTTAGGTGCATCACTGGTGGTTGATTGAGTGGGTTCTTGGGTAAAGGAGTTGGTTTTGAGGGTTGTGAGGGTGGTTGTTTTGAGGGTTATGAGAGTGGTTGTTTTGGGGGTTGTGAGGTTATTTTTGAGGGTGTTTTGGTAAAGGAGATTGTATAGGCCTGCTCTATCATTTTGGTTGTGAGGGTGGCTTTGGATAACTTAGCCATGTCAGACCTTTTCCAGCACCAGCTTCATCCAGAGCTTCTATGATCAAACCTTTGTTGAAGGTTTCAGAAAGAGCAGATTTTGGTGGTTATCTCCAAAATACTGTCTCTAGACCATGACTTTATTTCAATGATGAGGTCTTCCCAAGTGTTTTGATAAGAATCTGATCATAGCTTCCAATCTTCCCTTTCTTTCTCATTGCAGCTTGCCCCATCTATTTTCAATCTCCTGAATCTCTAGCCTTCTGATCTCAGAATCAAGTTTGGCAGTGTCAAAGCCTTGTCTGAAGAGTTGATCTATGATCTTATCCATGGATCTGCTGTGTTGCTCATCAGCTTCTTTGATCATTTCCTCCAACTTCTTCTCATCCTCAGTCTGTTCAGCAGCACTTTTCTTTCTCTTGTAAGTGATTATCTCTTTTCCTTCTTCTCTTTGGCTTCTTCCTCTTCAACTCTCTTTCTTTTATCTTCTTTCACTGACTTAGACTCCCCCTTTTTGGTTGCATTGGGTTCAGGGGTTTGAATATCAGAAAGTTTCTTGGACACAGCATCATCAACAAGGGTTTGAAGATTTGAGGAAATCCTCTCATCAATGGTTTGATGGACAATAGTAGTGATGATGGGAGTGATGAGAGGTAAGGAAGATTTAAATGTAGCAACCATTTGCTAGAGGGGTTCTCTCCCTGAGAAATGGTGCCTGAAACAGAGGCTGGTGGCTGATTTGTTGAGAGTGGCTCAGTGTTTGGGAGAGCTTCAACAGAAGCTGCCATCTGTGGGTGAATTGGGGCAGATGGACTTGATTCCTGAGATATTTTGGCAAGCAGTTCTTGTAATCTGCATACCTCAGCCTCAAGAATTGTGTTTTGGGCTAGAACTTCAAAGAAAAAGCCCAGGCCATCATCAGTTTTAGCTGAATCAGCTGACCTCCTGAGTAAATCAGGATGAACATGTGCTGAGTGTAGATCAGTATTCACATGTGCCCCTTTGTCTTGGAACTGTGGACTTCCTGCCTCAGGATTAAGTCCTTCATTGACAGTTGCCTCTGGTGAGGTCTTAGACATGATACCAGCTTCATCCTGTTCATGTGCTGAAACAGGGGAAGAGGTAGCCTCACCAGATGTTCTAGTCTCCTCATCTACACTGGGAGATTGAACTTTGTAATCCCTATGTTGTGGGTTGTCAACTACATTATAATCCTCTCCCTCAGCTGTTGAGGTTTTCCCAGTGTTAACAGGTTTCTGGGGAGGGGTAGAGGAATGTAGTTAAGTCAGCACTTGTGCAATGACTGCAGTTGGGCTTGTAGGGGTGGTTTCAGTGGGAGATATAGGTGAAAAGGATTGCACCTGGGGTGAATGGTGCTCTTCAATGGCAATCTTCTCAAGTGAGAGAGATTCCAGTAATGTGGTTTCCCCAATGTTGGTTGCATCAGGATCCTGTTGAGAGGATACCTGAGCGGTTTCAGCTGGTAGAGTCTTTGAAACTACAAGGGGATTAAGGCTAGTAGTTTCATCCTGCGTTTGTGCTGCAGGGGCATCATCAGGGGACTCAACTCCCTGAGTAGCCTTTTGGTTTTCTTGGATTTTGGTTTGGAAGGGGACTTTAGATCTGGAGGTGGAGGCTGTGGGTTCCCTCTGCTTGGGTTTTAGCAGTTTGGCAGCCTCTGAGTTGTGGATTTGAGTTGTGCCTGGAGTATACTTCTGGCAAAACTACCATAGCAGGGACTCCAAGGCCAACAAAGCCATCAGATTTTAATTGATTAAGAATTATGGCCATAAGAAACCTTGGATATAATATCCATCTATTAGCCACAGGTTTCATTGCTAGATCTTTTAATTCCAAAAATATTATTTCAGAAAAAATTAAGCTTTGCGTTCAAGGATAGAATACAATACCTGTTGCACCTGGATGACATTTGATCCCATGAAGATGTTTTAGGGGGCAAGAGAGACATTGATCATATGGAAAATGAGACGCTCAGCATCATGGAAATGCTTCTTCATAATAGTAGTAGCACTTAGGTCACCCTCATAGCCATGGTTAACAAAGGATAAATCAATGGTGCCTTTGGGGTATCTGGTGACATAGGTGGCATCATTCAGGTCTAGGGTTGGCGAATGATCTCAGAAGTGATGACCACCTTTTTTGGTTGACAAACGACTGGAGAGTGATCGAGTCATCATTCTCTGCAGTATGAACAGTGACGTTTGTCCAGAATTGGCGAAGGGTATCGGGATAGATGGTAGGATTCAAGAGGAAGGCTGTGTGATATTGGAAATCAACCATCAGATCAATGGCAGCATCAAACTTGGTCCAAATGGCTGATTTGGTAAGGTAAGCGACACAGTTGTGTCGAGGTTTGATTTGCATGGTCGCCATTAATGGAAGATGAGTTATGAAAAGTTTGAAGTTAGGGTTAGGTATTTATAGGTTATGAAACGGCTGAAAGAAAACAACTGAAAGGTTTGGTGTGAGTCATCAGTTGTTAGAAAACAACTGAAAACATGGTTTTAACTTTCAGATGTTGTAACAACTGAAGACTTGGTGTTAGTCATCAGTAGTTGTAAACTACTGAAGACTTGGTTTTGGCTTCAATTGTTTTGAAATGAAACAGTAGTTGTTGTCGTCAATTCACAAAGTTCAGCTGTTTCAATGACCTTAACACTTACTCATCAGATCATCTGATTTTCAAATGTTTCATTGGTCATCAGTACTTATCTATTATAAAGGACATCAGTAGTTTGAACTACATCAGTACTTTTCAACAAATGAAGTACTTCAGTACTTTTAAGTAGTTTAGTCTTCAGTAGTTATAAAAACTGCTGAAGATAAAATGACTTATCAGCACTTATTTTTGACAGCTTTATACTAATGCTCATCAGTACTTATTAACTAAGAGCATCAGTAGTTGTCAAATTATTCTAGTTGCAGCATACCAAGCCTGAGCACAAGATTATGGAAAGTTGCACCGTCCAAAGGTTAGTAAAAATAACTGCAAGTTCATCAGCACTAGGCACAAACTTTGGATCAATCAGACCTTTTTCATAACAATCCCTGATAAAATGATGTCTGATCTCAATATGTTTGGTCCTAGAATGCTGGACAGGATTCTTAACAATACAAAGAGCTGAAGCACTATCCATTAGTAAAGGATTCTTAGTCTCTGTAATGTCATAATCCAATAATTGATTTTGAAGCCAGAGTACCTGAGATGTACAGCTTGCAGCTGCAATGTACTCTGCTTCAGCTGTGGATGTAGCAACTGAAGTTTGTTTCTTACTCTCCCAAGAAACTAAACAGTTGCCTAGAAATTGGCATCCACCAGAAGTTGATTTTCTGGTTAACTTACACCCTGCATAGTCACTATCAGAGAAAGCAACTAATTTGCAAGAGTGCCCAGTGGAATACCAAAGTCCTAGAGATTGAGTTCCTTGCAAATATCTAAAGATCCTCTTGACTGCAATCATATGGGAATCTTTAGGTGCAGCCTGAAATCTAGCACAGACACAAGTTGCAAACATAATGTCTGGTCTAGAAGCTGTAAGGTACATCAAGGAACCAATCATACATCTATAAAGAGTTCATCAACTGCTTTACCTTTCTGATCAGCATCCAGTTGTGTGTTGCTGCACATGGGAGTAGAACAAGGCTTACAGTTTTGTAAATCAAACTTGGTTAACAAATCCTTTGTGTATTTTGACTGATGAATAAAAGTTCCATCAGCCATTTGTTTGATTTGCAAACCCAGAAAGAACTGTAATTCTCCCATGGCACTCATTTCAAACTTTTGTTGCATCAATTTAGTAAAGGCATCACACAACTGTGGATCAGAGGATGCAAAAATAATGTCATCTACATAAATTTGAACAAGGAGCTTATGCATGCCTACTTTCTTAATGAACAAAGTTTTATCTATGGAGCCTCTAGTGAAATTATTTTGAAGAAGAAAGTTAGATAGTGTTTCATACCAGGCTCTGGGAGCTTGTTTCAACCCATAAAGAGCCTTATCAAGCTTATACACCCAATCTGGATGTTTATGATCTTCAAAACCTGGTGGTTGACACACATAAACCTCTTCTTTTATTTTACCATATAAAAATGCACTTTTGACATCCATTTGAAAAACTTTAAGGTTATGGAAAGCAGCATAAGCTAAGAACAATCTGATTGCCTCCAGTCTGGCTACAGGGGCAAAGGTTTCATCATAATCAATACCTTCTTCTTGTGAAAACCCCTGTACAACCAGTCTGGCCTTGTTCTTGACAATTTGGCCTTTTTCATCAGTTTTATTCCTAAACACCCATTTAGTGCCTATTGCACACTTACCTTGGGGTAGAGGAACCAGTTCCCACACTTGCTGCTTTTGAAACTGAAGAAGCTCAAGCTGCATGGCTTCAACCCATCCATTGTCTCTTAATGCAACATGATAGTTCTTTGGCTCTTGCTGACTGATGAAGAGAGCATAGAGACAGAAATTGGACAATTGGCTTCTTGTTGAAACACCAGCATTGAATCACCAATGATCTGGGACATGGGATGATTCTTCAGTTCTTGATACTCAATAATATCTGTGCAAGTGTTTGTAGGAGATTCAGCAGCAACAGATGTTGATTCAGACTCTTGAAACCTAGAATGAGATGGCAGTTCAAATGAAGTAGAGGATTCAGAGATTTCATCAGCATTTGATGTGGATGGAACTGCTGAAGCTACAGGAACATCAAGTGTAGTAGACACAGGCAGATGATCACTACAACTTGCATTTATGCCATCAGATGGAGATGATGGAACCTCAGAAACAATAACAGGTGGAGACTGATATGGAACATATTGCAGTATGTCCAAATCAAACAACTCCACAGGGTTTTGAGGAATTTTGTCTTTTGGAGATTCATTAAACTTGACATGCAAAGTTTCTTCAACAATCTTTGTTCTGCAATTAAAAACTCTGTATGCCTTGCAAGTAGATGAATACCCAACAAAATACCCTGCATCCACCTTGGATTCAAACTTCTGAAGTGGATTCTTTGTGTTAAGAATATAACAGGGACACCCAAATGCTCTAAGAATGAAATTAGAGGGGCCAAATGATGTAAATAACTCATAAGGAGTCTTCATCAACCTCTGATTCACTAACACCCTATTCTGTACATAGCAAGCTGTGTTGACAGCTTCAGCCCAAAAGGTTAGTGGCAATCCTGAGTCAGCCAACATTGTCCTTGCGGCTTCAATAAGGGTCCTGTTCTTTCTCTCCACCACTCCATTTTGCTTAGGAGTTCTTTGAATGCTATATTGTCTCTTGATTCCCTTAGACAAATAGAATTCATCAAGAGTGTGATTCCTAAACTCTGTGCCATTATCACTTCTCACACATTTGACTGGAAGTGAATGCTGCTTTTCCACATGCAACACAAAATAAATGATGATTTGAGCAGCCTCATCTTTGGAATGTAAGAAGAAAGTCCATACATATCTGGAATAATCATCCACAATTACCAGACAGTATTTTTTCTTTGCCATACTCATTACTCTTACAGGACCAAAGAGATCCATATGCAGTAATTGCAAGCAGGCAGTGGACTTGGGTTCTTCTATTGGAGGGAATGAAACTTTGTGTTCCTTTCCTTTTAAACAAGCTGGACAGTTGTCATCATATTTGAACTCCTTCAATGGCAAACCTCTCACTAAACCATGATGAATAAGTTGATTCATGTTTTTAAGATTCACATGACCAAGCCTTCTATGCCATAGTTCAGATTCTTGTGGAGAGGCTTTAGAGAACAGACATGGATGGCCTTTAAGATCAATTTTCTTTGATAAATCTAAGGCATATACTCTTCCAATCCTGTTGGCCTTCAGGAGAGTATATTCATCCAATATCTTGTCAATCTTGTTCAAAACTTTGGAAGACAGAATCCGGCAGTTCTGACTTGTGAAAAGTGCAACATGCCCTTTATCACACATTTGACTGACACTCAGCAGATTATACTTGAGGTTCTCCACATGGTTAACATCATCAAACCTTATTTCCCCATTTGAGACAAATCCTTTTCCTATGATGTAACCTTTAGCATCATTTCCAAAAGAAACAAATCCCTTCTTCCCTTGAGAATAATCATGAAGAAGAGAGCTGCTCCCTGTCATATGCATAGATCCTCCACTGTCTACATACCAGATGCTTCTTTGGCATGCTGAAGAACCCTGCATTTTTCACAAAAATAGTTAGCCTTTGAGACCCAAACCATTTTGGTTTTGGGTCTGTTTTCATCAACAGATTTTAAACTAACTGATTTTGCATGATTAACAGCCTTTGAAGATGTAGATGGTGCTGAAAAGGATTCCTTTGATTTTGGCTTAGGTTTCCTTTTCAGTGGTTTAATCACAGAAACATCTAATTGGTTAACTCTTCCCAACAGATGTTGAACCATCATAACAAGTTGTGTCTGATTGGTTGTCAAAGCTTTCAACTCAGTTGACACATCAGTACTTGTTGGTGATTTGTTCTTGTGATTCACCACATCCTCCCTTTGAAAAGACACAGACTTAGTCTGAGTTTTTGATATTCCATGAGGAATATTTTCAGCTGTTTTGTGATAAACCCCTTCCTTCTTTTTAACTTTTTGGAAAAACTTTGGTTTATCAGATTGAGATGATTGTGGTACAAACTTGGTTTGAAATTCATCTTTCATTTTATGCATTTTCTTCTTAATGATTTTCTCTTTGTTGAATTTTAAACCCTTGTTATACCAGCATTCATCAGTAAGATGATTAAACAAACCACATATTTCACATGGCTTCCTTTTCATCTTTTGTTGATCAACTGCTGAAGATGATGAAACTACTGAAGATTTGTTCTTCAGTACTTTCTTCCTTTCAGTACTTTTGGTAATTACTGAAGGATTTACAACAACTGAAGATTTGTTCTTCAGAATTTTCTATCAGTACTTTTGAAATTCCTGATAGACTTTTCAGCAGTTGTCAAGCAATGCTTGTTTTCCTCTGATTTGAAATGCTCTTCAGGTGTTGTGTTTTGCCCTTCAGTACTTTGAGTACTTTGTGGGACAACACCTGAATTACTCAGTTTCTTCTTGATCTTATGTTTAGAAGCAGTGGGACCATCAGCAATTTGATTAGCTGAGGTAATAACACTGACTTCATCCTCTGATTTTGAATTATCACTTGAGGATGAGACACATGATGATGTGGTTTGGGAATTACAATCACCTTCAATTTTACTTCTAGCTTGGGAGTAAAATCTGTAGGAGGTATGGTATGATTATACCCAATCCCAAACTTCACATTAGAAGCTGTTTGCTTACTTTCAAATCCCTTGCATGATGTTACCCAACGTTCACAATTAACTTGAGTAGCTGCAAGTGTTTCTTTGAGATTCTTGTGATTTTCCAAAATGACCTCTACCTTTGCTTTTTCATCAGTGATTTGACATTTTAGTTTGTAAATCTCCTCATCCTTTTCTTTTAGAACAGACTCAAACTCAGCTTTTCTTTTGAAATTACTTTCTCTAGGTCAAGGTTTTGATTAATTAAAGCTACATTTGCTTCCCTAATTGAAACAAAAGCAGCTATGCATGACTCAGAACATAACTTGGCCTTAGCCTCAGAAGATACCTGTGGTACCTGTGATGATGAAGTATTTCCATCAGTAGACTCCAGGGCCATTAGAGCAAGATTTCCAAAAGGGTTTTCACCACCATGTTGACCAGCACCAGCAAATAATTGTTCAGAATAACCAGTGACATCATCTGGTAAGCTGCTCTAGTCAACAACCTCAGGGGTGAAAAAGCTCTGATGTGATTGAGATTGAGATTGTTGATTTGTTTGAGATGGTTGAGGATCAGGTAGAGCATGTGGTTGTTGAGCCATGGGTACAGGAACCTGACTAGACTGAGGCATGTAAAAACATGGATAAGGATATGGCATTGGACTTTGAGGAACAAAGAATGCAGGAGATGATTGAATTTGTGAGTGATGATCAGAACTGGTAGAATGTTGCCCTTTGGATTGTGAGCTATTGCTTGGAAAAGTCACAAAGGGTGCAGATGAGTTAGATCCAGATGATCTCCACTCTCTAGCAAAATGTCCAAGTCTATGGCACTTGTGACATCTCAACTTGCTCTTATCAAAACCAACTTTGGTTTTGCCAGAGAGACCAGGGAATTTTCTACCTGTCCTTTTGTAAAACTTTTGAGATCTGATATTGATCAATGCCATTTGGCTCAAAATATCCATCTCTTCCAGATCATCATCAGCAATTCCTTTCAAATCATCCATCAAAAAACACAAGTTATCAACACTAAACCCTGAGTTACCATCAACTCCAACAAAAGCATGATTTCCACTGTTTGAAGAGAAATCAATATGCTCATCATAGGAACTTTCAGATGTAGCATATTCAGACTCATGACCAACCAGAGCAGTGTTTCCTGGTACAAAGTCATCAGTGAGCTTTCCAGATGAAGACAGTTTCCTTTTCTGTTCTATCTCTCTATCAAATGTTAAGAGTTTCCCATGAAGTTGGGTGAGAGATAGAGTATCCAGATTTGCACTGGAGCGTAGGACAATGGTATAAGTGTCCCATCTCTCAGGCAGGGATCTGAGGAATCTGTTGTTCATCTGACTGTTTGTATATTCATGTTGAACCATTTTTAGCTCAGATATCAAACAGGAAAATCGCTCAAACTGTTGAGTCAATGTCTCACCCTTCCTATGAGAGAATGTCTCATATTGCTGGGCAAGGATTTCTCTATTGTTTGCTAAGACCTCATCAGTTTCTCCAAATTGTTCTTTCAAAGCAACCCAGAGATCATGAGTAGTTTCATGATGCATAAGCCCAAAGTAGATTTCATTAGGCAGTGCCATGGCCAGAATTCCATGGGCTTTAGCATCAATTTCAAACAGTTTTGTTCCTTCTTCTTCGGAACCATCTCATTGGTTTCAGGATTACTCACAATAGGCTTCTATGATCCATGAACCACTGACTTCCAACAACCTGAACTGTTAACAGACAGGTGATAGAGCATTCGGCATTGCCATATGTTATACTCACTCCTAACAAGCATCGGAGGCTTAGTTGAGGAGCCAGTATTGTGAGGATCATTGATTGAAGTAGTCATTTTCACCAATTCAACCAAATTCAATGAGATTAAAATAAGTCTAGCTTAAAAACTCAACAACACAATTTGAATCTCAAATTAATTGACCGGAAGCGACAGAAAATCAAACTCTATAACCAATTCTTGCAAATTTGCTAATTCGATCAAACTTAGATATCAAAAGAGCAGTTTCAATGATCAATTGTTAGATCGATCAATGATTAACCAGCTCTAACACCATTTGATAGGATCGGATCTAGTTTAATCAATTAGATTTGAATTTTCAGCGGGATATAACAGAGATAAGATCAAATTCAAGCAAGACAAGTATGAATATGCAATCACACTATGACGATTATAGAGAGAGAACTTTTGTGTTAATGGAATATTTTCATTCACGCTAATGCTTCGGTTGCAAAACAACTAGGTCAACATTCCTTTTATAAAGGAATGTGACGTCAGCTGATGTCACTTGATAGTGACATCTAACTGATTTAACAAACTACTGAAAATAACTAATCTACTGAAGATGTCCACAACAACTGAGGACACCTTCACAAAAAGCTAAGTGTAAAACAAAATTACAACTACTGAAACTATAACATCTGAAGTGTAAGAACTTCAGATGTTTTACAATAATAAAACTGACTGAAAGGAAACTACTGAAAAGTAAAAACATTACAACTACTGAAAGGAAACACTTCAGCTGTTTGAGATAACATCTGAGAACTTTGGTCTTCAGACTTTGTCTTCAACATATGTCTTCAGACTTATATCTTCAGACTTTATCTTCAGACTTTGTCTTCAAACTTTGTCTTCAGACTTTGTCTTCAGACTTGTCTTCAGACTTTGTCTTCAGACTTTGTCTTCAGTTGATGTAGATCTCTTCAGTTGTTGTGATGTCTGTGGGACTTAAAGGTTTTTCTGATCTGGCTCATTGGTTCTTTTGGTCCAACAACTTCTCTAAGATAGTTTCTCCACTGACCAAGTTGACCCGCAAGGATGTGAAGTTTGTGTGGGGTCAAGATCAAGTGAAGGCTTTTGAGGAGTTAAAGGCAAGGTTGACTCAAGCTCCTGTTTTGTCATTACCCGAAGGAAGCAAGGATTTGGTGGTTTATTCAGATGCTTCTTACTCGGGGTTGGGTTGCGTATTGATGCAGCGAGGAAAGATTATAGCTTATGCATCCCGATAATTGAAAGTTCATGAGGCTAATTACCCAACTCATGACTTGGAGCTAGCAGCTGTGGTCTTTGCGGTAAAGATTTGGAGGCACTACATGTACAGATCGAAGTGCACAATCTTCAAGGACCACAAGAGCTTGAAGTACTTCTTCGAGCAGAAGGATCTGAACATGAGGCAAAGGAGATGGTTGGAGCTCATAAAGGATTATGATTGCGAGATCCATTACCATCCATGAAAGGCCAACATGGTGGAAGACGCCTTTAGTCGAAAGGAGAGACCCGAGCCGATTCGGGTGAAAGCTTATCAGTTGATTATGACCTCTGATGTTATGTAGCAGGTCAAGGAGTTTCAAGATGAGGCGCTGAGAGAAGATCATCATAAATCTGAAAGGATGAGAGGTCTAGTCGCGGAGTTGGGTGAAAACACACTCGGTGTTAGAACCCGCTTCGGACGAATGTGGATTCCTCGTTATGGGGATCTACGTGGGAAGATTATGGACGAAGCTCATAAGACTCGATACTCCATTCATCCCGGTGCTACAAAGATGTATCAAGACATGAAGAAGGATTATTGGTGGCCGGGTATGAAGCGCGATGTAGCGGAGTATGTGAGTAAGTGCCTTACTTGCTTACAAGTGAAGGCCGAGCATCATAAACCGTACGGGAGGATCCAACCGTTGGATATACCAAAATGGAAGTGGGAGCATATCAACATGGACTTTATTACGAAGTTAGCGCGTACCGTGCGAGGGTATGATGCCATATGGGTGATAGTTGATCGTCTGACGAAAAGTGCTCACTTCCTACCGATTCACGAGACGTATTCCTCTGAAAGATTAGCGGATCTGTTCATCAAGGAGATTGTAACTCGTCATGGTGTGCCGGTGTCTATTGTGTTTGACTGTGACACCCGGTTTACATCTAAGTTTTGGAAGAAGTTCCATGATGCTATCGGGACGAGGTTACACATTAGCACGACTTATAATCCAGAGACGAATGGTTAGTCGGAGAGGATGATTCAGATGCTTGAAGAAAGTGAGTTAAGTGGAATTCACCCGACATTCTATGTATCTCATTTGAGAAAGTGTTTAGCTGACGAGGATATGATCGTACCACTAGAAGATATCAAGGTAGATGTACGGCTCAATTATGTGGAACAACTAGTGGCAATCATTGATCGCAAGGAGAAGAGGTTAAGGGGTAAAGTTGTTCCTCTTGTGCGTGTACAGTGGAAGCACAGGAAGGGGTCCGAGTCTAAGTGAGAGGCGAAAGAAGAGATGAGGCAGCATTACCCGCATCTGTTTGAGGAATAACAGGTTTCAGGGACGAAACCTATATAAGGGGGGTGGACTTGTAACACCCGGATATTTTTAAAGACAAGAAAGAAAGAATACAAGTGAAGAAAAAGAAAGAAACACAATTTAACCCAAGTTGAGGGGCTAAATGTGTCAAACAGACAAAAAGTTTCAAAAGTTGGTGTAAAAGTGGGCATGGCCGCCCATGTTTTCTACGCATCAGCCTTCATTCGGATTTTTTTAGAGAGAGAAAGCAGAGCTTTCGGGTTTTTAGAGAGAAGATCAAGAAGAAGGCCGGATTCAAGGTAAAAATTCTTGGTTTTAAGTTGTTCTTGGCCGGTCTATGCTTTGGTTATGTGCTTATGTGTGTTTGTGTGTTCGGTTTGTGTTTCTGGTGGATTCTTAGGTGGTTGAACTCATAGTGCAAATGAGTTTGAAGGGAGTCATACCCAAAGGCTACTAAGGTGAGTTCTAGAACCCCTTTTTACATGTTTTAAATAAATTTTGGGGCTGGAAATGCATGTATGTACGTTTTGTTTATGTGGGTGTTACACCCGTATGTATGTGTATGTGAGTATGCGGGCGGGTTATGATTTTGGGTGTTTTGATGATGTTATATTCATAATTTGTTGCTTAGAATGTTAGAACTAAGCTTAGAGGATGTTAGTCTGATGATTGGGACTGAATTATGATGATTTTAGTGTATGTTAGTTACCCATGCGCCTGAATTGGCCCATGTGTCTAACGGTCTGTAATTGCCCAAGTGTTCCCCATGCGCCCAAACCCCATGCGCCCAAATAGTTCCCATGCGCCTAGATTAGGCTGAAATTGACTAAGTGTTCCATGCGCCTGAAAAGCCCATGCGCCTAGGCACTCATGCGCTTGCATAGTGCCCATGCGCCTAGAATTTGCCCAGAATGACTAAGTGTTGGCCATGCGCCCGTATAGTGCCCATGCGCCTAGAGCTTTCCCATGCGCCTAAGTGTTCCCATGCACCCAGAAGGCCATGCGCCTGCATAGTGCCTATGCGCCTAAGACTTAGAAAATTTTCTGAGATTTTGGGAAAAACGTAAAATGTAGGCTTTGACTTGGGAGGTCCCCGGGGGTAATGTAAGTTGACTTTTTGAGGTCATAGATGATGTGATGGATGATGATGTGTGATTGATGCTATGCTTATGCATGATGATGATGTATGATGATTATGGATGTTATGTATGATGTGTTTCTTTATGTTCCTTATTGCGTATGATGACGTGACTTTACGTGGTGTGATTATTGATAATAAACGCAAAGTATTTATCTTGGCGAAGTGAAAGATTTAAGATAATGAAAGTGGAGCATAATGAATGAATGAAAAGTCTTGCAAGAAAATGCAAGGACGTTCACAACTCACTAAGAGTTGTTAGCTCAACTATGTGTTTACAGCGTGTGATCTTGGCTAACCTTTAAGGGTTCACACACAGGGGGAGTTAGTCTATATGATTACTCCATACGTGCGATATGTGCGATATGGGGTCCTTGTCGCTTAACCCTAAATGATATGGCTTTGTGCTCAAGAGGGGGGTTAAGCATACGACAGGACCTAGATAGAAGTGAAAAGATAATAAATGTACGAAAAGTGCGATAAGTACGAAACGTGCGATATGTACGAAATGAATGATGATGAAGATAATAATTATTACCTTCATGTACGTATGATGTGTGATCACGTGCGATAGTAAAGAAAATGTTTTAACGAATGAAAGGCAATATAATATGTTTTATAAAACTAGAACTCACTCAGCAACGCTGACTTTTATATATTTCCAGTTGGCAGGTAGATGTTGCTGAGAATGGCACGGGGTGGCTACTTGGCTTGTTTTGGATGGCATCCATTTTATGTTGCGATAATGTTTTTGCATTGTAATGCGAACAAATGATATTTTGTAATGAATATTGTATTATTTTGCAAAAGCGATTATTTATATGAAATGAAATGGTTGTTTAAAATGATTCCGCTGCAATATTTTAGCAAGTTAATGTATGTTTTATGTTTTATGAGTGATGATTGACCAGCTGTGAGCATCCCGGGAACGGGGCCTTACAAACATGTACAAGATGAATTTTCAAAAAACATCTCCCTCAGGAGAAGTTTCATGCTTTCTATTTAAAGCCAACACTGATGAGTCTTTCTTATGGCATAAAAAATGTGCCATGTAAACTTTAAAAACAATAAATTAATTAAGAATGATTTGGTAATGGGAATGCCAAAGAAAGAGTTTACAAGTGAGGACTATTGTGTTGCATGCCTCAAAGAGAAACAACACAAGGTATCTCACAAGCCAAAGGAAAGAAACTCCATCAGTACTCTCCTACACTTATTACATATGGATCTCTTTGACTCCACCAATGTAATGACTAGGAAGGACCTCTTACTATTTAGTGATCACACATGATTTTACAAGATTCACTTGGGTATTCTTTCAAGGATGAGACCCTTGAGATTCGGAAGAGTTTCATCTTAAAGATTGAGAATCAATGTGATCACAAGGTCAAATCCATAAGATGTGATCAGGGAACTTAATTTAAGAACCAAATCCTTGATATAATTTGTGCTGAAAGGTATTTCAAGACAATATAGTGCTCCCAGGACTCCTCAGCAAAACGGTGTTGCTGAGTGAAAAAACAGGACACTAATCGAAGCTGCAAGAACTATGTTATCTGACTTTAAACTGACCATCACCTCCTAGGCAGAAGTAGTGACACTGCTTGCTATGTGCAAAACAGAGTTTTAGTAGTTAAGACACATGGTAAGACTCCTTATGAACTTTGACACAAGAGGAAACCTTTCATTGGTTTCTCTTGGTCATTTGGATGTCCTTGCACCATCTTGAATACCAAAGATCAAATTGCCAAGTTTGATGAGAAATAAGCTCATAGACACTTTATTGGATACTCTTCCCAAGCCAAGGCTTATAGAGTATACAATCTCAGAACTAGAGTAGTTGAGGAGTCAGCCAATATGACTTTCAATGAGCACACTCCCAGTGTGAAAGGTTATGGTCCTGATTGGCAATTTGATCTTGATTTAGTTACCAAGTGTTTTAACAAATCTTGTGAGAATGTTTCAGGATCTACAGATATACTATCAGCAGATGATTCTGACCCAAGATTTGAGCTAAGAAGACCATCAAGTTACACTACTTCAGCTCCAGTTGTAACTAACCCTGCAGATGGAGTTCCTATCAGCACAACAACGATAAATTCTGCTGATACATCTGAGGTGCCTTCAAATTCCAGCTCACAGGCACAAAACTCAAACGAAGGAGCTTCAAATATAAGAGATCATGGTGCTGGTGAAAGTGATCAATAATTTCTTGATGCTGACAACCACTCCATTGAAGACAACATCAATGATGTCACACACTCATTGGATCAAGTTTCTCTTGATAAGTCTGCTGATGTGGTGGGTGAATCACAAATGCTAGATCTAAATTTCTCTAATTTAGATTTCTCCAAGCAACTCGCTGTGATCCCTCAAGTAAGGATCCACAAGTCTCACCCCACCACAAACATCATTGGAGATGTTGACTCACGGGTGAGAACAAGAGGACAAACCCATGATGCAAATGTTTGTTTTCACTCTTGTTTCTTATCCCATATAGAGCCAAAGATGGTTGATGAGGCTTTAAAGGATGGAAGTTGGGTTGAAGCCATGCAAGAGGAGTTGCTTCAATTCAAAAGACAAAAGGTTTGGAACCTATGTCCTCTCTTTCAAGGGAAGACTACCATAGGAACCAAATGGGTGTTTAGGAATAAGAAAAATGATAGAGGACTTTTCATCAAGAATAAGACAAGACTAGTTGTTCAAGGATACACATAAGAAGAAGGAATTAACTACACGGATGTCTTTGCTCCTGTAGCAAGACTTAAAGCTGTAAGAATATTCTTAGCTTCTGCTGCATCCAAGGATTTCAAGGTCTACCAGCTTGATGTCAAGTGTGCTTTTCTCTATGGGGTAATTGATGAAGAGGTGTATGTCAAACAACCACCTGGTTTTCAAGACCTAATCATCCTGATTATGTCTGCAGGCTTGATAAAGCTCTATATGGGCTTCACCAAGCTCCAAGGAAGTGGTATAAGACTCTATCTCAGTATCTTTGTTAGCATTGATACAAAAGGGGTACTATAGATAGAACTCTCTTCGTCAAAGGATCATGGAATGACTTAATGCTAGTTCAAGTATATGTAGATGACATTATCTTCAGGTCAACTAATCCAAAGCTCTACAAAGACTTTGAGAAGCTGATAAAGAATAGATTTGAAATGAGTGCCATGGGGGAACTTAATTTTTTTCTAGGAATTCAATTGAAGCAAGTTGACAGTGGCATCTTCATAAGTCAGTCAAAGTATGTACATGACATACTTACAAGATACAACATGACTGATTGTAAGATTGCCAAGACACCTATAGCCAAAAATCACTCCCTTGGACCTGATCTTGAGGGGGAGTGTGTGGATGAACATCTTTACTGGGTTATGATTGGGTTTCTTATGTACCTCACTGCTAGCAGGCCTGATATCATGTTTGCCATATGTATTTATGCAAGATATCAAGCCAACCCCAAGATGTCACAACTAGTTGCTGTCAAAAGAATTCTAAGATATCTCAAAGGTGCTCCAACTCTTGGCCTTGGTATCCAAATAACTCTGACTTCAATCTGTATGCATATACAGAAAGTGACTATGGTGGCTGCAACATGACTGCAAAGTCTACATTAGGGGGATGTAAATTCCTTGGTGGAAGGATAGTCTCTTGGCAATGCAAGAAACAATCCTGTGTGTCTGCACCAACTGCTGAAGCTGAATACATTGCTACTGCAAGCTTCTGTGCTCAAGTGCTTTGGATTCAAAATTAGATACTGGACTATGGATTCAACTTCAAGGAGACTCCCATCCACATAGACGACAACAGTGCTATCTCAATCACAGAGAATCCTATGCAGCACTCAAGGACAAAGCACATCAATATCAGGTATCATTTGATTATAGATAACTTTGAAAATGTATAAATCAAACTAGTTAAAGTTAGCACAAATGAACAATATGTTGATCTGTTCACCAAAGCTTTTGATGAGCAGAGATTTAATTATCTTGTATCAGCTATTGGGATGATTAACCATGAGTAGCTTTTCTTAAAACTTAATCATATTATTTCTAAAACTTGTATGTTCTAAGTTGTCTATTTTATCACCTTCATAATCCCTTGGTTACTCTGGAAGAAAAATCTTTTTAAAATACGTTCCTTAGATTTTTGAAAATTTTGATCTTTTATCCTTCGGTGCATTTACCTTTTTATGTCTTAGAAAACAAATAACTACTTCAGTATATTTACCTTAGGAAGAAATTTTAAATATATTTTGAAGCTTAATTTTTACTTGGGTACTTGTATGTAATTGAAGAACAACTTTCTTCCGAAAGAAATTTAGTCTCGGAAGTTTTATTCTTCTAAGAATAAAATTCTCTGAGTAAAAATCTCTTCCGAAGCAAAATTTTTTAAACTCTTTGTAATATCTTTCGAAGTCATTTTGGCTTCGGAATCTTTTCATCAAAACTTCCGAAGCAAATTTACCTTCAGAAAATGTTAGACTTCCAAGAAAACTACCTTTTTGGGCATTTTTCAGAGGTGGGACCTACATCCAGATTTCAAAGTTTATCCTCTTTCATTAACTTTGTCTCAGATCCATTTCATATATATACCTAACAGTGCCCCCTTCTTTCACTCTCTTCTTTATCTGAACTATTACCAAAACCTAAATTCATCCACAAACCGCCTTTGTTCTTATCTTCCTTCACCTTTAAGCTTTCTAAATGACCAAACTCAACCGCAGAAACAACCTAGATTTTTCCATGCAACTCCACAGGTAACATAATCAGGTTGCTCTGTTGGACTCTGAGAAAGATCCAAGTTTCTCAGAGGTCTACCATTTTCTTTCTTTGACAAATAATCTCACCTCCCTTACCATTGATCCTCCTCTCTATGAAGATCAGTTGTTAGAATTCTAGAAGACCTGCCAAGAGGTTATTATGGATGGGGAGAAGGCACTGTCTGCCACAGTGCAGGAGAGGACAATCTATATCACTCCAGCCATCATCAACACTCATCTTCAGTTGGATGATGAATAAGGTGAGTTGGCCTTTCAAAAGAAAGCTATAAATCATTCCTTTGAGCAGATGGGATATGAGGGGGATTTCTCTGTAAAGACCTTCAGGAAAGGGAAGGTCTCATCCCAGTGGAAGTACATACTCCATGTGGTCATCCATAGCTTGTCCAACAAACATAGGGGATGGGACCAGATTCCTAAGGAACTCTCCTTTATAGTCCATTGAATGGTCTAAGGGGTCAAGTTCATGTACTCTTAATTTGTTTATACTAATTTACTTGCAAATTTGTACTCCTTAGAGTATTATATGTTCCCTAGACATGTTCAACACATTCGCAACTGTGAACTAGGCTCACAGTTGAGGGGGACAAGTAATATTCTTAAATTGCGACTAATAAAGCCCGACATCTTTAAGACTATGAAGAAGCCAACTGTAGACTTCTCTGGGGTAGAAACAGCCCTTGTCCCAAAAATGTTAGAGCTCATTGCTCAAGATGACAACCTAGCAACACAAGCTAGTGTTGAACCCACACCTTCTATCTCTCAACCACCTAAACAGCCATAAATCTTCCTCACCTACCAAAGAAAATCCAAACGAACTACTGCTCAAGCTATTGAGCTTATGCATGCCCCCATATCATCACCCATACAGGAAGAAGTGGACACTAGAGCTCCCACTTCTCTTAGCAAACCACTCCCATCTTAACTTCAATCAGTGCTGAGGTTCCTCATGCTCAGCCTGATGAGCTCATTACCCAGGCAACCTTAAGCCTTCACTCAGAGTCTCAAAACTCTAGTGAACAACCTTCAGGGGAAAGTTACCGTCCCCAACCTCGAGATCTAAACCAACCCATTCCCAACCTAGATTCTATGATGATGAAGACATGAGATTCAGTGAGTTCCATGAGTCTCTCTATTCCTCCCCTACTCAAAGAGAGATGAGTGCTCCTGCCTCTCCTATGTCTAGCCCACATCATTCACCTATCACTGAGGTGGATCTCCCTGAACCTGTTTAGGAAGTCCATATGGAAGAGGGTCTCACTTTTGCGAGTGATTACATCTTTAAGACCTCAACCATGGCAACTCAGCCCATTGACACTTCAATTGAAGTTGTCAGTGAGCAGGGAAAATCCAGCAGCTAAGAACACTATGCTGGTGGTGAGAGAGAAGACTTTGGTCCAATTCTCTCATCCCCAATGATTCTTCTGATGAAAATTAGGGGAATATGAGACTAAACGTGTAGAATTGTCACCAACATGCTCCTATTTGGTCTCTAAGGTTAGTCACCTTGAATCTCAGGTGACTACCTTACAAAATAGGGTCAATGATCAGCAACTTGAGATATCTTACCTTAAGGAAAAACTAGCTGGGAGACCTTTGAGAGGAGCTCATCCAGGAACACAAGAACCTGTGGATGTAATTGACCTAACTCCTAGCTCACCTGTGCAAGTGGGTGATGCTACCAAAAAGGCAGAGAAAGTCATAGCAATCATAGAACCTGGGAGTTCTTCACAAAGTATGGATATTGAGGACTCACCATCCTCACTTGCAGCTGTCCATGCTCAGCAACCTTCTCAAGTTCACATTGACGTGGACTCACTGGACTCACTCATTCAGAGTCTCTTTGAAGAGGGAATTCCAAGGGCTATGTCAACTCCACCCCAAGGAGCTTCTAATTACATTATTGGGTGGAGGTATGATGCAGATAGAAGAGCTCTCATACTTCAAAGAGTTCAAGGACAATAAGAAGCCTTCAATTTTCAGACCTTGAACTATTATGAAGGTCTTGACCCGGTCAACATGCTACTTGCCAATCCAAGCCAATCTAGGTAAGCTAACAGGATGGCTCAAAGGATTCAAGACTGGATTGCTGAAGTTTTTAAAGCAAGAAGATAAATGCAAGCAGGCAATGTCATTGGTCAACTGGATGTTGAGGTGGACCCTAAAATTAGCTTCAATGGGAAAACCTTGACTGAAGGCCTAGTGACAGAACCTGTAAGCTCTGTCTCACAACCAACAACTTTAACAATCCATCCCCTCAATGAAACACCTACTGGTGAAGGTGTATCACAACCTCCATCTAGCCATAGCCTAGATGCTACTTCAAGCAATGAAGGCCAAAGCTCTCTCCACCCTGTGTCATAATGGTTTATGGGGGACAAAGAAAAAAGGATAATGAATCCTAAGGAGATTGAGGAGGAGAGAGAGATAGAGAGAGAGAGGAAGAGGAAGCTAAGGGTAGAATGTTCCATTGGGTCTTCAGGCTTCATGGAAGCTACAATCAGGGCTGCCCCTAGATCAAACACTCAAGATGATGAGTTATGGGCAGTCAGGATTACTTACCTGCAGACCAGGAACTATGATATTGATGAGATTATTTCTCTCCCATTAGAAGAACTAAATAAACTGGCAGACATAGAAATGTCTAAAGAGAGGAAGGAAGCAGAGGATGCAAGGTTGTTCCTCCAAATCAAAGAAGAAAGAAGACAGAAAAGACAGTACAAGCATGTTCCTACTCTCTCCCCAGTTCAAGAAAGTCTTGTGCAAGAGACTGTGGCAACTCCACAACCTCAGGTAGATAAAGAAGCTGACATGCAAAATATGAACAGCTACCTGACTGCCACATGACTCTACTAGGCGGTTGCACTTCTTCCCCTGTCCTTTGAGTATATTGAATTTGAGTATCTCAAGCAACTTGAACTTCAAGTACTCAAAGAACAAAAAGCTACAAAGAGAAAGATAAGGGAAGAAGCAACCAAGTCAAGAGCCATCATCCAAAAGAGTCAAAAGAAGTCTGCTGACAGGCAGAGGATGATGAGCTTCTTGAAGCTATATGGATTCTCCAGAAGGAGACTTACACTCCCCACCAAGTCAAGCCTCTCCTGAAGTGGAGGTTAAGGTTGAAAAATTTGAGACAACACAACCTGGACCTCCTGCTGAACCTCAGCAAGCTTCATCTTCTGATCCACAATAGAGTCAAACTCTCTATCCTTCTTAACTTGTGTGGGAGGTAGAGCAAACTGTCACACCCCGACCGACGGCGGAATGATCGGGGCGGACGAATGTGAATCAATTGGTTATAGCACATGGTAGTAAATACGTTAAAATAATATTAAATGCCATTTTTATTGAATAATACCAATCAGTCAATACATTACAATCAATTAATAACATAATGAAATTTGTCTTTAACTTTGACTAAGTCCAAATCCTAAGTGTGCATTCAGAAGTCCACTAATCTTCACTCCTGAAATCATGTGAGAAAGTAACGGGTCAGCTAACGAATTAGCCGGTGAGTAATCACAAGTTTGAATACATATATAGATTGATTAAATGATTGAAAACAATTCAATTCACATGGTAATGTCAAGACTTATAATGCAATAGTGTAACATAAAAGACAAACCAACACAATCAAACCTAATGACTGACTTGACTCGATCTACAGACGAAGCCTTATAGAATGAATGATTCCGGTTTCAATCACCACACGACTAAACAAATGGGGTGGGTTTGTCAAACCAATAGATCTATCATTGTTACTGTGGTTGCATGAATTAATGATTGTGTTATCATCAAGTTTATTTAAATATGAACACATAATTGCAAGTAATAACATTGTATGTCTTGAATTGAATTTAAAATGAAATTGAATAACAATGAATATCAATGATTGAATATTGAATCACATGATTTTCCTAAAATATAAAACACATAAAAGGGCTATGAATACTCACTTGGATTATAAACGATATGAAAATAAAAGAATGCTAGACTTGACACCAAAAGTTCCTCACGATTCAACCTAAGGTTTGGTATCTTTTTGTTAGAATAATAGTGATTTAAAGAATAAGAATGAATTAGGGTTTCAATTGTAATTTGGGGTTTTGAGAGTTAGATAAAAAATAATGTAACCCATTATATTTTGATGGAATAAAATAATTAAGATTGAAAAAGATAATAAAATCATTAGTGAAATTGCATAATTAAATATTACTTAATTGTTTAATTTTTAATAATTAATTATTGGGTATTAAAGTGTGAAAAGTAAATAATTGATTTAATAGTTAACTAGGAAATCACTAGGTCAAAATAATAATTGAATAGTTAACTATTTAAATAAGTTGTAAAATTATTTTTTGTTTTAAAACCATTTTATAAAGTTTTAAAATTAAACCTTCAAATACTTTTGTAATGATTTTATAATATTAAATCATTGAATTATATGGTGTAGATTATTGAAGAAATTAAATAGAGTTTCTAGAATGAATATTATTGACAAATAGTTTCCATATAATTTTTTTAAGACTTGTAGTAAATTTTGTAATATTTTCTTATTTTTTTAAAAAAATAATTAAATATAAGAATTATATCTTTTAGGATTTTCAATTATTAATTTTTGAAATGGTTTTAGTTCACAAATAATTTTTATTTTATTTTAATAATATACTAAAAATTTATGGAATTTAAATGTTTAAATAATAATAACTTAAAAAGATTTGGGCTGCCCGGGTTTGAACCCGGGTCCCCTGCATAGAAGGCTTGCGTGTTAACCAGTTGGGCTAAAGCCCAGATCTTGTTTGAAAATACAAGAAAATTAATAAGAATTATTTTTAAAATAACCCCCAAATTGATATGAACCCTAGAATCATTTTCGATCAAATTGGACCTCAAATCAATACTTTAAATGATCGAAACGTAAGGGCTTTTGATCTCTTCATGAAATCGAGTGTGTTTGTGGGTTTGACTTACTTGGATTGATGTCGATTCGATGAGGTGAGATGAAGAATAGAGCGAGATGTAAACGATGATCGAATGCTGGTTTGTGTATGTTTCAGAAACAATTGGTTGATTAGAGAGTATGGGAGGGTTGATTAGAATTGTTTCCCGCAGTTATAAAAGGTCAATTAAGGCTGTTTCATGTCGGACGAGTTATGGTTTTGAATCGGATGTTTCGAGTTGGGTTTTGAATGATTCAGGCGTTGTAGATTCAATTTGAGGTGTTAAGTATGTCATAAATGATTACAGGATCGTTTCTAGTCAAAATTTTTGATGAAAATTGATTAATAAAGTATTGTAACAGTTTGTTTTGCGATGGAAGGTGTCGACGGGGGTGGGGGTTGGGTTTAAAACAATTGTTACACTTTCAGCCCTGTAGTTTAAATTGTTTATATTTTTTTGTAAAAACTTTTAGGGTAAGTTTCAAAAACTACAACTTAACCTTGGGAATTATAAAACCTGAATTTTAAAAATAAGCTCAAGTTATTATAAAAACTTTAAAGGTTAATAAGACTTTTTACTTTAATTATTTATTGTAATTTAATAACTAAAGCTTATAAATGGTAATTAAAACTTTATAACTTCATAACTTCATAATTTTACAAATATAATTTTTACAAATCAAGAAATTATTATAAGTTGTTTAAATGATTAAATAAATGAAATTTGAATAATACAATTCATAATATTGGTTAAATTACACATTTATTGCATCCGATTCATCAAAATGAATAAATAATTTAATGATTAATCTTTTTATCGTATGTAAATTCAAAATAGGTTCGGGTTTTGATTTATAGTTTTTAAAATGGGGCAAATGTTACATTCTCCCCTACTTTAGGAAATTTCGTCCCGAATTTCAATCTGGTGAAGACTTTATACAGAAAGGTAAGGATATTTGGAAGTTTCTTGATAAAGTGAATAGAATCATAATATGGATTAAGATTTTGGCTGACAAACTTTTATATTTCAAATGGTGGAAGACGATAGGTTGGTTTTGTCACGGATTAGTGCAAGGAAAAAAATACAAACTTGACCTCATGAATGTGAGAAAGACATTTAAATATAGTTTGGGCATTAACATCAATAACGTAAACGCTAAAGATATAACTTTTATTGGCATTGGCATCAATTAGGATTAAAACTTATTGGTTGTTGATTGGGAATGTAGTGTTTACTACATCGTTACTGTTTTAAGCTTGATGAGCATTGATGTTAAAAACACACCCTTGAGCCACAGGAATAGTGTTAACGAGTTGAGGGCATTGGTTGCGAAAATGATTTGGATCGCCGCATTGGTAGCATGCACGACCTTGAGTAATCATAAGAGAATGTTGAATGACAGGTGCATTAACTTAAGCCTTAGCAACATTCTTGCACGTGTTGGAAGTATGACCAAAATAACCACATTTGGTGCATTGACGACATTGTGCGTGAACAGGATGGTGATACTTGCATTTGTTGCGTTGTGGAAAAGATCCAGTATATGGTTTCTTTGTCGGGGCTTGATTAACCAAAACTGGTGGATGATTTGGTGCAACTTGATTATATGGAACGGTAGGGGTAACCACAACAAAGTTTTGAGACTTAACCTTCCTTTTCTTATCATTAGAAGTTTCAGGCTCTTCTTCCTTGGTCATTTCATTAGAAGGCTTCTCAGTTTCCTTCTTACTTCCCTTCCTTGTCAATGTTCTAGCTTTGACATGATTGTCGGTCAATTAGGCAGTCAATCGGATAGTGTCTTCCAGGGTTATAGGATTTCTTCCCCAAATGGTATCTTGAATTTGATAGGAAGACCACCGATGTACTTCTCAATGGCCCGAGACAAAGGAGTGACTAGATGAGGAACAAGCAGACTTAGTTCATGGAATCTGTTGGTATAGGCTAGGTGTTCTCCACTTTCCTGGGATAAATCCCAGAATTCAGCTTCCAATTTTTTGATTTCAATTCTCGGACAGAATTCCCGAGTCATGAGATCTTTGACTTCATTCCAAGTCAATGCCATAGCAGCATCAGTTCCACGGGTTCGTTTCTCCCCGTTCCACCAAGTGAATGCTCTCTTTTGAAGTACACTTGTAGCATAGCGAACCTTAAGATTCTCAGGACACTCACTATTGAGGAAAGTGTTCTCGATATTCTCAAACCAATGTAAAAGACCAGTAGCTCCTTCGGCCACACTGAACTTGGTGGGATTGCAAGAACTAAAGTGCTTGTAAGTACAAGCTTGTGGAGGATTAGGTGCAGCTGGGTTTTCAACAGGGTTAGTGCCTTGATTCAGATGGGTAAGCAGTGTGGGGATGACCGCAACAACTTCACGTGCCACAATGGCAGCAATCTTACGGCTAGAGTTTCCAGATCGGGATCAGTTTTGACGAGAAGACATGCTAAAAGATTTTGGAAAACTTTTATGAGTATTAGATAATGTGTTTTATAATTTCAAAAAGTTAAATTGATGATAGGATGATTTAAAATAACAATGAGATGTTTCGAGTGTAAAAGTTCGATTAGCAAACCAAAACGAATATGTTGACTTATCAAAGTATTAGGTCAACCATAACCATAATGAAAACATGCGTATCTATAAGCAGACACTCACCCCAAGGGTTCCCTGTAACACCCGGTTATTTTTTTAATGACAAGATATAAAGAATAAAAGAAAGAAGGGCAATTAAGTCCAAGTGGAGGGACTAAAAGTGTCCAAAAAGGACAAAATCTTTGAAAAAGTGGGTGTAAAGGTGGCATGGCCGCCCATCACCTTTTCCTACACTCAAAACTTCAAATCTTTTAGAGAGAGAAAGGAGGAGAGTAGAAAACTCTCGGCTTGTAGAAGAAGAAGAAGAAGTGAACGAATTCAAGGTAAGAATTCGTGGTTTTTACATTTTTATGACGGGTTTTACCCCGGTTATGTGTTTATGTGCTTATGGGTTGTGTTTGTGCTCAGGTGTGTGTGTTTTTGGATGTTGTTTCTAGGTGTTTTGAACTCTTTGCAAGCGGGTAAAAAGGAAGAACACCCAAGTTGCACCAGGTGAGTTCTAGACCCCGGTTTTACTTGTTTTTAAACTCTCTTGGGGCTGAAAATGTATTAAAAATGTTTTTACAAAGTTTATGTATGTTTACCCGTATGTATCATGCAAGTTAAATGTTAATTCTTGAATGCTTATAGGTTGTTCATGTTAGAATAGCCATGTTTAGTGTAGAACAAATGGGTTTGATGAATTGGGGTTGAAAACATATTAGGAACATAATATGCAGAAGGTTCACACGCCTGAAAATGCCATAGAATAATTTAAGTGTAATCCATGCGCCTAAACAGTAGCCCATGCGCCTAAGATTAACTTAGAAATGTTTTAAGTATAGCCTATGGGCCCGAATGGCCCATACGTCCGAATGGCCCATGCGCCTGAGTGGCCCATGCGCCTGAGTATTTCATGCGCCTAAGTGTTCCATGCGCCCAAGTACCCATACGCCTAAACAGGGTCCATGCGCCAAAATGGTGCCATGCGCCTAAACCTTAGAATTTAATGCAGAATGTTTAGGAGTCTGTGCCTTTAGGGTTTTGACCGAGGGTTTACTAGGGCTTATTAATAATGGGTTTCATGCATGATAATGATTGATTATGATTGTCTTATAATTGTTCCTTATTATTATTATTGCTATTATTATTACTTATAGAATGTGACTTCGCGTGGTATCTCTATTATCGTAACATAAAGTATATTGTAATAATAAAGAGAAAGAGCAATAAAGAAAAGAAGAGGAACATTAATAAAATGTTAACAAGTCATACAAGCTTATAGGAGGTACACGACCGTGTTGTCGTTAGCTCAACTGTGCTGCGGGTTAGCTACCCTTTTATGCACACAGGGCCAGTCTTGGAGATTGGCAGGACCCTTGTAGCGTACCCTAGGTGCTTGGGTCGGCCTTGTATACAGTACACAACACCCTTTCGAGGGATAGAGTTCACCCTTTCGAGGGATATAGTTTACCCTTTCGAGGGATATAGATGGCCCATCACAGAATAAACAAGGCATACAGTAAAGAGATCGAATAGTAATTGTTCATATAGTTAATGCGTGCTCGCATATACAGTAAAGAATTGTATTTTAAAAGAAAAGAGTATTTTCATACAACGTACAGAAAGTATTTTATTACTTATAAATCTAGAACTCACTCAGCAACGCTGACTTTTATGCATTTTCAGTTGACAGGTAGATATTGCTGAGGATGGCACGGGGGTGAAGCTACTCGGCAGGGAAAGACTGACATCCATTCATAACTATTATTTCTGTTGTTTTGTAATGCAATTAAACAGTTCTTTTGTAATCGATTAAACAATGGTGTATTGCTTAACAACAGGGTTTAATGAAATGAAATGAATGGTTTTTGTTAAAATGATTCCGCTGCTTAAGTTTGCAAATTTATAATGTTTAATGTATTTAATGCTGCGACTGACCAACTGTGAGGTCTCCGGGAACGGGGCCTTACAAGTTGGTATCAGAGCCAAAGTTTAAGAGAATTGGGTTAAATAAATTTAAAAAAAAACCTAAGCTTAAACTGAAAATGGGACAAATAGAGGGATGTCAGCCCGAGTAGCTACGTGCCATCAGGTATGTCTTTTCTTAATGTTAACCGGTATTATGTGCGCATGCTATTTGATTTATGTGTTCTTAGTAGATTTAGATACTGATTAAGTCAAGATAGGAAATGCTCGGGGTATGAAGAGTAAAGTAAGTGGCTAATCACAACTGGCCACTGTAATTAGGGACTTACTATACTTAACATAAACTGAGCTATTACCTTGAATGACCGCGTTAGTGTTTGAATCTTATAGTGTGCTTTAGAGGATGGCTGGCGGTAGATCTTCCAAGGCCTCTCGTGGTGGAGGTAACGGTGCTGCTCCGCGACTTAAGAGAGGTAGACCCAGAGCCGAGAAGATGGTTCATGAGGGACCAGAGACCCCTCATCCGGAGGGTGGCGACGAGAGCGCCAATCTGAGAGCCTCAGTAAAGGAGGCTGTGGTGGAAGAGGTTCATCAGGTCATGCAGACGATCCTACCGTCTGTGATGACCGAAGTGATCAAGGCATTAAAGGAAGGGGAAAGAAACCGGTCCTCGGGAGGACGGGAACAACCAGAGTCGGAAACGGTTCTCTCCGATGATGATGAGGAGGAAGAAGAAGAGCCTGCGCCGGAGGCGGCCCGAGGTTGTAACTACGGGGTGTTTATGAGATGCAAGCCCCCTACCTTCGACGGAAATGGCACTGCGGCTGCTGCTCACCGGTGGGTGAGGGAGATGGAGGCCATTCTCGATATCAGTGAGTGCCGGGAGGATCAGAAGGTGAAATTTGCTACCCACTCCTTTGTAGACTCGGCTTTGTGCTGGTGGGACAACATTGTCCAAGCCGAGGGTAGCAGGGCTATTGGGAGAATGCGATGGCCTGAACTGAAGAAGTTAGTGATTGAGGAATTCTATCCTCACAGAGAGATGGACAAGGTAGAAAGAGAGTTCCTGCAGCTGGAGGCAGGAACGATGACACACCAGCAGTACACCACTGAATTTAATGAAATGGCGCGACTGGTGCCCGATCAAGTGACACCGCTGTCACGAAAAATTAAGAGATACATCCAGGGGCTACCGGCGGATATCCGTAGGCATATGATTGCCGCCTTGCCGAGCACCTTTAGATCGGCGGTTGATTTGGCTGGCAGATTGTATGATGAGCACGAGGTGGTGGTGGCTGAGGTGAACAAGAAGGGTGGAGGTGACCGTAACTGGAATGGGAAACAATTTGGACGTGGAGGAGCCGCTCCAAACAATAAGGCGGCGAGGTGGGTGACCGGCGTATGGTCACAACTGGTGTAGAACGGAACAAGTGTGGCAAGTGTGGAAGGGAGCATACTGGTGAGTGCAGGATGGGGATGAACGTATGCTTCAGGTGTGGCCAGCCTGGCCACATCGCTAGAGACTGCAAGAAGCCGAGGGCGGAGAGCTCGGGAGCGGGGAACAAGAAACCGGAGGAAGGAGGGCAGAGGGCAAGTGCTAGAGCTTACACTATGACCCGGGAGGAAGCCAGAGCTGATCCCGATGTTGTGTCAGGTATGTTTCTAGTAAACCAAATTTATGCCTCTGTATTATTTGATTCTAGTGCTAGCAGGAGTTTTATTTCCACTACTTTCTGTGCTAAGTTGCCTGTTAGTAGTAGAAGGATTAGTGAACCATTTGATGTAGAAACTGCCATTGGTAAGTCCACCAGAATTACTGATGTGATAGAGGACTGTGCCATAGAATTAGAAGGTCATAGGTTCGCTGCTAGGTTGCACGTGATACCCCTAGGTGGATTTGATGTAGTACTAGGGATGGACTGGATAGCAACCTATGAAGCAAACATCATATGCCGAAAGAAGATGATTCGATTGGTTTCATTCGATGGGAGTTTGGTTACGATTCATGACGATCGTGTTACTATGATCCCGAAGGTGATTTCGATGGCGGTGGCGGGAAAGTGCATGAAACGTGGATGTAGTGCCTATCTAGCCTACGTAAAAGATGTGGATACGTCGGTACCACAATTGTCTGAGGTGCCTGTGGTGCGCAACTTTCCGGACGTATTCCCGGAAGACTTACCCGGCGTGCACCAGACCGCGAGATTGAATTCCAAATTGATTTGATACCCGGTGCTCAACCGTTGCTAAAGCACCGTATCGGTTAGCTCCGACAGAAATGAAAGAGCTGATGGATCAGTTGCAAGAGCTGCTCGATAAGGGATTCATTAGACCGAGTATCTCTCCGTGGGGTGCTCCGGTATTGTTTGTAAAGAAAAAGGACGGTAGTATGAGGATGTGCATCGACTACCGAGAGCTGAACAAGTTGATGGTGAAGAACCGATACCCCTTACCAAGAATTGATGATCTGTTTGACCAGCTACAAGGTGCCAGTTGGTTCTCGAGAATAGATCTACGATCTGGTTACCATCAACTAAAGGTGAAGGAGCAGGATATCCCTAAAACAGCTTTTCGTACGCGCTACGGTCATTACGAGTTCCTCGTTATGTCGTTTGGTTTGACCAATGCGCCAGCTGCTTTTATGGATTTGATGAACCAAGTGTGTCGGCCAATGTTGGATAGATCAGTGATTGTGTTTATTGATGATATCCTGATCTACTCGAGTAGCGAAGAAGAGCATGCTGGCCATATACGGGAGGTGTTAGAGACCTTAAGAAGGGAGAAGTTGTATGCTAAATTCTCCAAGTGCGCATTTTGGTTGCGCGATGTTCAATTCATAGGTCATGTGATAAATCCCGAGGGGATTATGGTAGACCCCGCAAAGGTGGAGGCACTGATGCAATGGAAGTCTCCAAAGACGCCATCCGAGATTCGTAGTTTCTTGGGTTTGGCGGGCTACTACAGAAGGTTCATCCAAGACTTTTCCAAGATCGCTTCTCCACCAACCAAGTTGACCCGTAAAGAGGTGAAGTTCGTGTGGGGTCAAGATCAACAAAGGGCTTTTGAGGAGTTGAAGGCAAGATTGACCCAAGCCCTGGTCTTGTCATTACCCGAAGGAAGCGAGGACTTGGTGGTTTATTAAGATGCTTCCTACTCAGGGTTGGGTTGCGTGTTGATGCAGCGAGGTAAGGTGATAGCCTACGCATCCCGACAACTGAAGGTGCATGAGGTTAATTATCCTACTCATGACCTGGAGTTAGCAGCAGTGGTCTTCGCACTAAAGATCTGGAGGCATTATCTATACGGGACGAAGTGCACCATCTTCATTGACCACAAGAGCTTGAAGTACTTCTTCGAGCAGAAGGATCTAAACATGAGGCAGAGACGATGGTTGGAACTTATAAAAGATTATGACTGCGAAATTCATTACCATCCGGGCAAAGCCAACGTGGTGGCTGATGCCCTTAGCCGAAAAGAGAGGCCCGAGCCGATTCGGGTGAAAGCATATCAACTGATCATGACGTCCGATGTGATGAAGCAAGTCAAAGAGTTTCAAGATGAGGCACTGAAAAAAGATCATCTTAACTCTGAAAGAATGAGAGGTCTAGTTGGAGAATTGGGTGAAAACACACTTGGTGTTAAAACTCGATTTGGACGAGTGTGGATTCCTCGTTTTGGGGATCTACGTGTGAGGATTATGGATGAAGCTCACAAGACTCGATATTCCATACATCCTGGTGCCACGAATTTGTATCAAGATATGAAGAAAGATTATTGGTGGCCGGGTATGAAACGGGACGTGGTGGAGTATGTGAGTAAGTGCGTTACTTGTTTGCAAGTGAAGGCCGAACATCAGAAACCGTATGGGAAGATTCAACCTTTGGAAATACCGGAATGGAAGTGGGAGCACATCACCATGGATTTCATTACAAAGCTGCCGCGTACTCTGAAAGGATACGATGCCATATGGGTGATTGTTGACCGTTTGACGAAGAGTGCCCACTTCCTACCGATCCGCGAGACATATTCATCTGAGAGGTTGGCTGACCTATTCATCAAGGAGATTGTAGCTCGTCATGGTGTGCCGGTGTCCATCGTGTCTGACCGTGACACCCGGTTTACCTCCAAATTTTGGAAGAAATTCCACGATGCCATGGGGACGAGGTTACATATTAGCACGGCTTATCATCCCCAAACTGATGGTCAGTCAGAAAAGGACCATTCAGACATTGGAAGACATGCTTTGGGCATGTGTGATTGATTTTGGGGGAAGTTGGGACGACCACTTACCGTTAGCTGAATTCTCGTACAATAACAGTTACCATGCCAGTATTGGCATGCCGTCATACGAGATGCTATACGGTAGAAGATGTAGGATGCCCGTATGTTGGGGAGACATTGGGCAGAAAGTATTGGGAGGTGTCGAGGTGATTGAGGCTACGACCGAGAAGCTAGAAAAGATTAAGGCCTTTATGAAGGCAGCCAAATATAGACAGAAGTCGTATGCCGACAAACGACGCAGACCGATCGAGTTCCAGGTGGGTGACCGGGTTATGTTGAAGGTCTCACCTTGGAAGGGTATCATACGATTCCGGAAACGAGGTAAGCTAAGCCGGAGATATATAGGCCACTTCCGAATCATTGCCCGAGTTGGGGAGGTGGCCTACAGATTGGAGTTACCAGAAGAGTTAAGTGGAATTCACCCGACATTCCATGTATCTCATCTGAGAAAGTGCTTAGCTGATGAAGACATGATTGTTCCAGTGGAAGACATCGAGGTAGACGAAAGGCTCAATTATGTGGAGCAGCTAGTGGCAATCATCGACAGAAAAGAGAAGAGGCTGAAAAATAAAGTGGTTCCTCTTGTGCGTGTACAGTGGAAGCACAGGAAAGGATCTGAATCTACGTGGGAAACTGAGGAGGAAATGAGGCAGCATTATCCTCGTCTGTTTGAGGAATAACAGGTTTTGGGGACGAAACCTATATAAGGGGGGTGGACTTGTAACACCCGGTTATTTTTTTAATGACAAGATATAAAGAATAAAATAAAGAAGGACAATTAAGTCCAAGTGGAGGGACTAAAAGTGTCCAAAAAGGACAAAATCTTTGAAAAAGTGGGTGTAAAGGTGGCATGGCCGCCCATCACCTTTTCCTACACTCAAAACTTCAGATCTTTTAGAGAGAGAAAGGAGGAGAGCAGAAAACTCTCGGCTTGTAGAAGAAAAGAAGAAGTGAACGAATTCAAGGTAAGAATTCGTGGTTTTTACATGTTTATGACGGGTTTTACCCCGGTTATGTGTTTATGTGCTTATGGGTTGTGTTTGTGCTCGGGTGTGTGTGTTTTTGGATGTTGTTTCTAGGTGTTTTGAACTCTTTGCAAGTGGGTAAAAAGGAAGAACACCCAAGTTGCACCAGGTGAGTTCTAGACCCCGGTTTTACTTGTTTTTAAACTCTCTTGGGGCTGAAAATGTATTAAAAATGTTTTTACAAAGTTTATGTATGTTTACCTGTATGTATCATGCAAGTTAAATGTTAATTCTTGAATGCTTATAGGTTGTTCATGTTAGAATAGCCATGTTTAGTGTAGAACAAATGGGTTTGATGAATTGGGGTTGAAAACATATTAGGAACATAATATGCAGAAGGTTCACACGCCTGAAAATGCCATAGAATAATTTAAGTGTAATCCATGCGCCTAAACAGTAGCCCATGCGCCTAAGATTAACTTAGAAATGTTTTAAGTATAGCCCATGCGCCCGAATGGCCCATGCGTCGGAATGGTCCATGCACCTGAGTGGCCCATGCGCCTGAGTATTTCATGCGCCTAAGTGTTCCATGCGCCCAAGTACCCATACGCCTAAACAGGGTCCATGCGCCTAAATGGTGCCATGCGCCTAAAGCCTTAGAATTTAATGCAGAATGTTTAGGAGTCTGTGCCTTTAGGGTTTTGACCGAGGGTTGACTAGGGCTTATTAATAATGGGTTTCATGCATGATAATGATTGATTATGATTGTCTTATAATTGTTCCTTATTATTATTATTGCTATTATTATTATTACTTATACAATGTGACTTCGCGTGGTATCTCTATTATCGTAACGTAAAGTATATATTAATAATAAAGAGAAAGAGCAATAAAGAAAAGAAGAGGAACATTAATAAAATGTTAACAAGTCTTGCAAGCTTATAGGAGGTACACGACCGTGTTGTCGTTAGCTCAACTGTGCTGCGGGTTAGCTACCCTTTTATGCACACAGGGCCAGTCTTGGAGATTGGCAGGACCCTTGTAGCGTACCCTGGGTGATTGGGTCGGCCTTGTATACAGTACACAGCACCCTTTCGAGGGATACAGTTCACCCTTTCGAGGGATATAGTTTACCCTTTCGTGGGATATAGATGGCCCATCACCCGTTTTCCATCGCGCATATAGTTGGGGTATTGCTCATTGGTCCATACAGACAGTGAAAGATAAAGAATAAAGAAAACAGAATAAACAAGGCATACAGTAAAGAGATCGAACAGTAATTGTTCATATAGTTAATGCGTGCTCGCATATACAGTAAAGAATTTTATTTAAAAAAGAAAAGAGTATTTTCAATATAAACGTACAGAAAGTATTTATTACTTATAAAACTAGAACTCACTCAGCAACGCTGACTTTTATGCATTTTCAGTTGCAGGTAGATATGCTGAGGATGGCACGATGGGTGAAGCTACTTGGCAGGGAAAGACTGACATCCATTCATAACTATTATTTATGTTGTTTTGTAATTCAATTAAACACTTCTTTTGTATTCGATTAAACAATGGTGTATTGCTTAACAACAGGGTTAATGAAATGAAATGAATGGTTTTGTTAAAAATGATTCCGCTGCTTAAGTTTGCAAATTTATAATGTTTAATGTATTTAATGCTGCGAATGACCAACTGTGAGGTCTCCGGGAAAGGGGCCTTACAAGTTGGTATCAGAGCCAAAGTTTAAGAGAATTGGGCTAAAGCCCAGATCTTGTTTGAAAATACAAGGAAATTAATAAGAACTATTTTTAAAATAACCCCCAAATTGATATGAACCCTAGAATCATTTTCGATCAAATTGGACCTCAAATCAATACTGTAAATGATCGAAACGTAAGGGCTTTTGATCTCTTCATGAAATCGAGTGTGTTTGTAAGTTTGACTTACTTGGATTGATGTCGATTCGATGAGGTGAGATGAAGAACAAAGCGAGATGTAAACGATGATCGAATGCTGGTTTGTGTATGTTTTAGAAACAATTGGTTGATTAGAGAGTTTGGAAGGGTCGATTAGAATTGTTTCCCCCAGTTATATAAGGTCAATTAAGGCTGTTTCATGTCGGATGAGTTATGGTTTTGAATCAGATGTTTCAAGTTGGGTTTTGAATGATTCAGGCGTTGTAGATTCAATTTGAGGTGTTAAGTATGTCATAAATGATTACATGATCGTTTCTAGTCAAAGTTTTTGATGAAAATTGATTAATAAAGTATTGTAACAGTTTGTTTTGCGATGGAAGGTGTCGACGGGGGTGGGGGTTGGGTTTAAAACAATTATTACACTTTCAGCCCCTGTAGTTTAAATTGTTTATTAACTTTTTTTTGTAAAAACTTTTTAGGTAAGTTTCAAAAACTACAACTTAACCCTTGAAATTATAAAAACCTAAATTTTAAAACAATAAGCCAATTTATTTATAAAACTTTATAAGTTTTAATAAGACTTTTTACTTTAAGTATTTATTGTAATTTAATAACTAAAGCTTATAAATGGCAATTAAAACTTTATAACTTCATAACTTCATAATTTTACAAATATAATTTTTACAAATCAAGAAATTATTATAAGTTGTTTAAATGATTTAATAAATGAAATTTGAATAATACAATTCATAATATTGGTTAAATTACACATTTATTGCATCCGATTCATCAATATGAATAAATAATTTAATGATTAATCTTTTTATCGTATGTAAATCCAAAATAGGTTCGGGTTTTGATTTATAGTTTTTAAAATGAGGCAAATGTTACATTCTCCCCTACTTGAGGTAATTTCGTCCCAAAATTAAATCTGGTGAAGACTTTATACAGAAAGGTAAGGATATTTGGAAGTTTCTTGATAAAGTGAATAGAGTCATAATATGGATTAAGATTTTGACTGACAAACTTATATATTTCAAATGGTGGAAGACGATAGGTTGGTTTTGTCATGGATTAGTGCAAGGAAAAAATACAAACTTGGCCTCATGAATGTGAGAAAGACATTTAAATATAGTTTGGACATTAACATCAATAACGTAAACGCTAAAGATACAACTTTTATTGGCATTGGCATCAATTAGGACTAAAACTTATTGGTTGTTGATTGGGAATGTAGTGTTTACTACATCGTTACTGTTTTAAGCTTGATGGGCATTGATGTTAAAAACACGCCCTTGAGCCACAGGAATAGTGTTAACGAGTTGAGGGCATTGGTTGCGAAAATGATTTGGATCACCGCATTGGTAGCATGCACGACCTTGAGTAATCATAAGAGAATGTTAAATGACAGGTGCATTAACTTAATCCTTAGCAACATTCTTGGACGTGTTGGAAGTATGACCAAAATAACCACATTTGGTGCATTGACGACATTGTGCGTGAACAGGATGGTGATACTTGCATTTGTTGCATTGTGGAAAAGGTCCAGTATATGGTTTCTTTGTCGGGGCTTGATTAACCAAAACTGGTGGATGATTTGGTGCAACTTGATTAACTGGAACGGTAGGGGTAACCACAACAAAGTTTTGAGACTTAACCTTCCTTTTCTTATCATTAGAAGTTTCAGGCTCATCTTCCTTGGTCATTTCAGTAGAAGGCTTCTCAGTTTCCTTCTTACTTCCCTTCCTTGTCAATGTTCCAGGTTTGACATGATTGTCGGTCAATTAGGTAGTCAATCGGATAGTGTCTTCCAGGGTTATAGGATTTAATCCCCAAATGGTATCTTGAATTTGCATAGGAAGACCACCGATGTACTTCTCAATGGCCCGAGACAAAGGAGTGACTAGATGAGGAACAAGCAGACTCAGTTCATGGAATCTACTGGTATAGGCTAGGTGTTCTCCACTTTCCTGGGATAAATCCCAGAATTCAGCTTCCAATTTTATGATTTCATTTCTCGGACAGAATTCCCGAGTCATGAGATCTTTGACTTCATTCCAAGTCAATGGCATAGCAGCATCAGTTCCACGGGTTCGTTTCTCCCCCTTCCACCCAGTGAGTGCTCTCTTTTGAAGTACACTTGTAGCATAGCGAACCTTAAGATTCTCGGGACACTCACTATTGAGGAAAGTGTTCTCGATACTCTCAAACCACTGTAAAAGACCAGTAGCTCCTTCGGTCACACTGAACTTGGTGGGATTGCAAGAACTAAAGTGCTTGTAAGTACAAGCTTGTGCAGGATTAGGTGCAGCTGGGTTTTCAACAAGGTTAGTGCCTTGATTCAGATGGGTAAGTAGTGTCGGGATGACCGCAACAACTTCACGTGCCACAATGGCAGTAATCTTACGGCTAGAGTTTCCAGATCGGGATCGGTTTTGACGAGAAGACATGCTAAAAGATTTTGGAAAACTTTTATGAGTATCGGATAATGTGTTTTATAATTTCAAAAAGTTAAATTGATGATAGGATGATTTAAAATAACAATGATATGTTTCGAGTGTAAAAGTTCGATTAGCAAACCAAAACGAATACGTTGACTTGTCAAAGTATTAGGTCAACCATAACCTTAATTAAAACATGTAGCAGACACTCACCCCAAGGGTTCCCAGGTAAGGTAAATGGATCCATCGGTTGATTTGAATTTATATGAATACCTTGCCTAGACAGAACGCCTCGAGATACAGGCATCTCACTCTTGCCAGCATTGCATGTTTTATGTCATGTGACACAAACTTTGACGAGATTTGAAAACCATGAATAACAATTCAAAATTCAAAATTGGAAAAAAAACCATTTGATTTAGGCACAATGCCTTAGAATATGATTTCAGAATCGTGTGTGCATTTATAAGAATCAAGGTGTAGAAACAATCACATAAAGCATATAATCACATAATCATGTTTAAACATATAAGGCATATAAAATCTTTATCTAAACATAGTAAAATACATGAGAGGACTCATGTGTGAGGTACTTAGTTATAGTCTAGGTCATTCCATTTCTAATAACCTAGTTCCCTATAACCATTGCTCTGAAACCAATCTGTTACACCTCGACCGACGACGAAATCATCGGGGCGGACGAATGTGAATCGATTGGTCATAGCACATGGTAGTAAATACGTTGAAATAATATTAAATGCCATTTTTATTGAATAATACCAATCAGTCATTACATTACAATCAATTAATAACATAATGAAATTTGTCTTTAACTTTGACTAAGTCCAAATCCTAAGTTTGCATTTAGAAGTCCACTAATATTCATTCCTGAAATCATGTTAGAAAGTAACGGGTCAGCTAACGAATTAGCCGGTGAGTAATCACAGGTTTGAATACATACATAGATTGATTAAATGATTGAAAACAATTCAATTCATATGGTAATGTCAAGACTTATAATGCAATAGTGTAACATAAAAGACAAACCAACACAATCAAACCTAATGACTGACATGACTCGGTCTGCAGACGAAGCCTTATAGAATGAATGATTCCGGTTCCAATCACCACGTATCTAAACAAATGGGGTGGGTTTATCAAACCAATAGATCTATCATTGTTACTGTGGTTGCATGAATTAATGATTGCGTTATCATCAAGTTTATCTCACTATGAACACATAATTGCAAGTAATAACATTGTATGTCTTGAATTGAATTTAAAATGAAATTTAATAACAATGAATATCAATGATTGAATATTAAATCATATGATTTTCCCAAAATATAAAACAATAAAAAGGGCTATGAATACTCACTTGGATTATAAACGATTTGAAAATAAAAGAATGCTAGGCTTGACACCAAAAGTTCCTCATGATTGAACCTAAGGTTTGGTATCTTTTTGTTAGAATAATATTGATTTAAAGAATAAGAATGAATTATGGTTTCAATTGGAATTTGGGGTTTTGATAGTTAGATTAAAAATAATGTAACCCATTATATTTTGATGGAATAAAATAACTAAGATTGAAAACGATAATAAAATCATTAGTGAAATTGCATAATTAAAATATTACTTAATTATTTAATTTATAATAATTAATAATATTGGGTATTAAAGTGTGAAAAGTAAATAATTGATTTAATAGTTAACTAGAAAATCACTAGGTCAAAATAATTAATTAAATAGTTAACTATTTAAATAAGTTGTAAAATTATTTGTTTGTTTTAAAACCATTTTATAAAGTTATAAAATTAAACCTTCAAATACTTTTATAATGATTTTATAATATTAAATCATTGAATTATATGATTTAGAATATTGAAGAAATTAAATAGAGTTTCTAGAATGAATATTATTGAAAAATAGTTTCCATATAATTTTTTTAAGACTTGTAGTAAATTTCGTAATATTTTTTTATTCTTTTAAAAAAAATAATTATTGTAAGAATTATATCTTTTAGGATTTTCAATTATTAATTATTGATATGGTTTTAGTTAACAAATAATTTTTATTTTAATTAATAATATACTAAAAATTTCGGGAATTTAAAATGTTTAAATAATAGTAACTTAAATAGATTTGGGGATGCCCGGGTTTGAACCCAGGTCCCCTGCATAGAAGGCTTGCCTGTTAACCAGTTGGGCTAAAGCCCAGATCTTGTTTGAAAATACAAAGAAATTAATAAGAATTGTTTTTAAATAACCCCCAAATTGACATGAACCCTAGAATCATTTTCGATCAAATTGGACCCCAAATCAATACCTTAAATGATCGAAACGTTAGGGCTTTTGATCTCTTCATGAAATTGAGTGTTTGTGGGTTTGACTTACTTGGATTGATGTCGATTCGATGAGGTGAGATGAAGAACAGAGCGAGATGTAAACGATGATCGAATGCTGGTTTGTGTATGTTTCAGAAACAATTGGTTGATTAGAGAGTTTGGGAGGGTCGATTAGAATTGTTTCCCCCAGTTATATAAGGTCAATTAAGGTTGTTTCATGTCGGACGAGTTATGGTTTTGAATCGGATTTCTCGAGTTGGGTTTTGAATGATTCAGGCGTTGTAGATTCAATTTGAGGTGTTAATTATGTTATAAATGATTACAGGATCGTTTCTAGTCAAAGTTATTGATGAAAATTGATTAATAAAGTATTGTAATAGTTTGTTTTGCGATGGAAGGTGTCGACGGGGGTGGGGGTTGGGTTTAAAACCATTATTACACTTTCAGCCCCTATAGTTTAAATTGTTTATAATATTTTTTTTGTAAAAACTTTTTAGGTAAGTTTGTTGATACATGTATGTCCCTAGATCATGATTTGTAATGTAATAGATCTTGTCTGTCTGACTATGATGTAATATGAATTGATTAATGAAATGATGTGGATTGTTTATCATTTGTAATGTCTAATATTTCATTAATGAGTCGTTATTGAGTTGATTAATTGAGTTTATGATTGTTTGAATGGTTACACATCAAGTTATATTAATTAAAACATTCAAACTTAACTTAATGAAGTTCTCATGCGAATGGCCCATGCGAATGGACCTTACGCATGAATAACTTCATACGATTGACTCAATCGCACGACTGAACCAGGAGACTGGATCAGTCGTATGATTGACACATAAGATTGGCTCAGTCGCACGACTGAACACTCAGTCGTGCGGATGAATCAACCGCATGGTTCAATCGCACGACTGAACCATACTTATGGTCCAGTCGCACGATTGAACAATATTAACCTATAAATAGACCCAATTCGTGGAAAAACGTAAGCATTCAGACTATTACGACTCCAGACGTACCCTAGCCGTCCAGAAGGCTCCCAAATCGTTCTCCAAGTTCACAGAACACATTAGATCGATTCCCAATCGACTTCTAACGTTAGATTCAATTCTTGATTGATTCTTCGTGTGTTCTCACTGATTGGATTGCCAATCAAATAGGATTCCGCACTATTTGATCTGGTTTACACGCTAATCACTAGGTATTTCGTTCAAATACCAGGTCCTAACAAGTGGTATCAGAGCTTTGGCTCTTGATTACGTGTTGATTCAATCAAGATTGCATAAAAGTTTGTGTTTTTGCACTAAAAACGCAATCTTTGGTGTCAAAAGTGATCTTGGACGTTCCCTGCTCATCAAAGTTTGGTTTCTACGGACTTAGACGATTAGAACTTGCGAAATTTCGAATTTTTACGGCTGAAACACGTCAAACCTAGAAAATTTCGCAAAACAGCAGCTTCAGTCGCACGAGTGACCCATTCGCACGACTGGACTTCATTCGCGTGACCCATTCGCACGATTGGACCTAGTCGCACCTTCATTCGGCCGACTGAACCGTTCGTTCGCATAGCTCATTGCACCAAGATTCATTCGCACGACTGAACCAATCTCCCAGTTCAGCCGCACGTTGAACCAGTCGCAGAGTTCATACGCACGACTAGACCATTCGCATCCTTCTCGCATTAGTGAAAGTTTGTTTGATTAGACTTAACGTTATTGCCATGGAAGATCAAGGTCAGCCTTACTGCTGGGAAGTACCGTTAGGAATACAGAACCTAGGCTGTTGCTGAGAGTGAGGTGGGTATCATAATAACCACCAAAGCTCTTGACTTAGATGATTTCCCCACTGGAAACAACGTTTTGAGATCTACCTCAATGGAGTGGATCCTAATCTGTGGGAAGCCATTGAGATTGGTTACAGTACACCGGTGGGAGCTGATGGAGTTAACTAACGTTAGGAGGTGACAGACGCGCAGAATTAAGTACAATGCAGAGAAAAGAGTTTATGCATTGATTACACAGTCTATCCCCAAAGACATATTCCACCAGTATTCAGAGAATAAGCAGTCCAAGAACTGTGGGATGAGCTAGAGAAAGAGTACACGAGAATGCCTCGTTGAAGGCAATCAAGGCCAAGGAGTTAAAGAAGGAATTCGATAACTCTCATCGATGGTAACGAGAGTCTAGACGACGTCATCGATAGATTCTCCATTTGATGAGGGCGAACTGCATACCATGGGGTGGAAACTACCATGGAAGAGAAAGTGAGTAACTTTGCAGACGGATTGCCTGATAATGGGCTTCATGTCATTCGTGTCTAACCTGAGACAGAGTGGAATGCTTGCAAAGCTGGATATAAATGACTTCATTCTCAGCGCGAAAGAAGCACTTAGGATGAGTACAAGCTCAGAAGTCTCGTACACTCAAAATCCAGCTTTGTACAACGCCACGCCTCAAGCTAAGACATCTGGAGCACCTCTCCAGACTGCATTTGTGTCTAGCTCGTCGGGTCCTTCACATGCTTCTCCTTCAGGATCAGAACGTCAGGGTCTTCTTGTCCCACTATATTGGATCAGAAGCAAGTGCTACTACTAACTGAAGACCGAGAACCTCGGTAATGTGACTGTGGAAGTAGCTCGAGAGCATATGGATCTTCTAGCTGCAGTGGTTCATTCATATGATGGACTTGTTGCCGGGAAGATTGGAACTGCCATCTGGCAGACGAGGACTACGAGCAAGTGACGAAATGGAGCTGAGAGGATGGACATAATGTGGGCCTTAGCTAGTGCTGGTCCGGAGGGCGAAGAAGTTTGTCAAAAGACCGGACAGAACTTGGTAGCTACTAAGGATACCATATTTGGCTTTGACAAGAGCAAAGTGACCTGCTTCAACTGTGGAGAGAAGGGGCACTTCAAGAGAGAATGTGTCAAGCCAAAGAAGACGGGTAACGGGACCCATTCTCGTCCTTACCTCGCCAAGACAAGCAAGCTTCCAGTTCTACTTCACTTCAAAGCAAGGATCCAAAAGCCTTGACTGCTCATGGTGATGAGGACAGGATTGGAGCTTTAGGTTTGTCTCACCAGGGGAATCAAACATTGCAAGTGTAGAGATATTGATGATGATTCTGCGAGTGAAGGTGATCTAGCAGTGAGATAGCGATGTCACATAGTGAAGAAGCAACTGCAGCCAAGGTCAGTTACAAGCCTAAAGAGGAGACTTCCACGTCAGAGACAGAAAAGACAGAATCACTAGAACCAGAGACATCTGATGCTGCGTTGATGGCTAACTCTTCTGAACCAACTCAGGTAAGTACTACTGACCAAATTTGATAATCATGCTTGTTCTGCTTGTGATACTTTTAGGAATAGTATAGATGAAAAATTTGCTAGGTTATTAGATCATAATGATAACTTAGTAAAAGATTTGCAACTGTGCACTGAGGCTAATAGAGTATTAAAACAAAATGAGCATAGTTTTATAAGAAAAGATAGACCTATTGACTAAACAGCTTAGGGAAACCGAAGTAGTTGCCTTTAACCAAGCAAATGACATTAGGTACTATCTAAACTCCCTAGAAGACACTAAGAAGCAAAAGGCAGTTCTAGAAGTAGAAGTAAACTCCTTAAACAAAACTGCATAGTTGGACTAGTTCTTCACACATAGTTCAACACTTAGTGAGAGAAAGGAATAACGGGGAGGGATTGGGTTACAAAGTGGTTCCACCACCACCTGAGACCTTGATGAACACTAAGACTAGACCAGTAAAAATAACCCATCAAGGATCACGTGTGTCTACTCCTCTTGTTAGTGATCCAGATACCTCTCGTGTTCATCTATTGAATCTGGACACAAACAAAAGGAGGCCACTTCAAAGGCAAAGGGTAAATTGCCTTGTGTTAATCTGGAAAAGGAATTTGAAAAAGTTAACTTAAAGTCAGGTCAACAGAGTCAAATCAGAACCTAAAAGACTTCTAATGTTAATTTTTCACATGCTTCAAGTCAAAACACCAGTTAACAAAAAGAAAGATGTTAAAGGTTAAAACAGTTAACTTTGTTAAACCAGAGAAAACATCAAAAGACCAGAGTCAAAACCTAAAGTGATTGATGTTATTGGGAGTGTCACATACTTCTCCACAGAGAAAGTTTATCATAAAGTTGATAGCAGGTCGTGCTACAACTGTGAGAATGTGGACACATTGCTTCCTATTGTCCTTTCTATCAGACACCTAGGAAGAAAATTGAACTTCAGGACTCTAAGCCTAGGTCTTCTAAGAGGAGCTCTGTGACTCCATCTAGAAGAATTAGTGAACCTAAAGTTCAACCTGTAAGCCAGTCAACTGTTTCCCACAACAGGCTTTGCACAAGTCTGGCTTATGGAAAAGAAGTCACCTCCTGTCTGATATTCTGATGACAAAGGAACCTGAGCTACCCTCACCCTCTAAGGGTCAATGGGTGGAGTTATGATGTGTGATGCCTCTGGGAAACCCAAGCCAGTAAAGGCTTGGGTTCCTAACCTAAACTAATTCTTTACTTTGTATGTAAGGGTGTTCGATACAGTGCTGAGACTAACACGTGGATTGTAGACAGCGGAGCATCCAGGCACATGACAGGAAATAGGGCCCTTTTATCAAACGTCAAGCAAATAAAAGGAGGGCATGTTTCCTTACTGTCTGTTTGATAAGGTGAACTACGTTCACAGCTCAGGGAGAAGTGGGGAATCAGAAAGTTAAGTTTGATAAGGTGAACTACGTTCAACAACTTCAAAATAACTTACTGTCTGTTTCCCAAATCTGTGATAAGGATTTAAGGTCATCTTCGACAACAAGAAGTGTTACGTGCTGAAGAAAGACTACGTGATCCCAGAGGACCAAGTTCTGATGACTGCTTCAAGATATAAAGACCTTTATGTCTTGGATTTGTCAAAAGCTGCTACAACGGATCATGAGGTTCAATGCTTTCTATCTAAAGCTACTGAGAAGGATTCCATCTCCTGGCATAGGAGAATGGGACACATTAGTCAAAGGAAGATGAATCATTGATTCAGAAGGATTTGGTAGAGGAGTAATGTCAAGAACTTCCAGCTTCCTGACTTTTGTGTAGCTTGCAAGAAAGGCAAACAACACGAAGAAGTCTCATAAGGAAAAGAAAGTTCATTCATAGAACTTCCTCTTGAACTTCTTCACATGGATCTGTTGGTCCATTCAGTACAAAAGCATTGCAGGCGACTTGTACTGTTTGTGGTCACTGATGACTACTCAAGGTTCACTTGGGTAATGTTTCTGAAATCCAAATCAGAACTTTGAGTCATTCAAGGAGTTAGTAACCAACACTGAATCTCTACAAGCTGAAGGTTAGACAAGTACGCTCAGACAACGGGACAGAATTCAAGAACCAGTGGATGGAGGCATACTGCAAGGAAAAGGGAATTGTGCATCAATTCACTTCTGCCTACACCTCAGATGAATGGCGTTGCTGAGAGAAAGAACAGAAGCTTGATAGAGACAGCACGGACTATGCTGGCAGACTCGAAACTGCCTATCCAATTCTGGAATGAGGCAGTGGCGAATGCATGTTATACACTGAATCGAGTCCTGATAGTCAAGCGCCACGGAAAGACATGTTACGAGCTACTACAAAGACGCAAACCGAATTTGGAGTATCTTGAACCTTTTGGCGCGCCGTGCACACTTCTGAAGAAGACACAAGAAGGCAATTCAGCGAGAAGGCGGATGAAGGAATCTTTCTAGGATACAACATACCGAACAAGCGAGTTTACAACAACTCAACGGGTCTTGTAGAAGTGTGGTGTAATGTTGACGTTCAGCGATATACCACACCACCTACTGGCAAAGGACCCGCTTACTTCTTCGACTATGATGGATTCTTCAAGTCCTTCAACATCCCTCTCTCTCCCTCGGATGATGAGTTAGCTACTAGATGATGTATGATATCCTGAATACACCATCTAGCTCACAGGGAGATCATCTACTCAGTCAGGGGGAGTAGTCGATGACAGTGACTCCTCCTCTGAAGATGAAGCTGAAGCAGATGACCAGAACAGTCAGAGGAACAGGTTCCAGTTCCTGAAAGTCCACAAGCATCTACCAGTGATGCACCTTCGACTTCGGAACCTCAAACTCCCATCTACCTCAGATGCAGAACCAAATGTTCATAATCTTGGCTCTGAGGTAGCTGTTCCTACTACTCCAGGATCACGACTAAACGTCTATCATCCCCTTGACAATGTCATTGGGGATGTCAGATCAGGAGTACAAACCCGAAATCAGCTATACTCAGCTGATTACGCCTCGATTATGGAGAAGGGTTACATTCATGATGGTGCTTATCGGTGTTTTGTCTCGCAGTTTGAGCCAAAATATGTCAGTGATGCACGATGAGGCGTGGGTGAGTGCCATGCAAGAAGAACTTCTGCAGTTCAAGAAGTTAGGTGTATGGACTCTGGTTGATAGACCCAAAGGTGCTAAAGTCATTGGCACCAAATGGGTCCTGAAATGCAAGAAGGATGACCAAGGGTCATTATCAGGAACAAAGCTCGATTGGTGGTTCAGGGTTTTCGCCAAGTCGAGGGGATTGACTACAATGAGGTGTTTGCACCCGTGGCAAGGATGGAAGCCATTCGTATCTTCCTTGCCTATGCATCGTACATGAAGATTAAAGTCTACCAATTAGATGTGAAGAGTGCATTCCTTCATGGGGAAATCAGAGAAACAGTCTATGTCAGTCAACCCGAGGGATTTGAAGATCCTTATCATCGGGATAGAGTTTACAAGCTCGACAAGGCTTTATACGGGCTTCATCAAGCTCCAAGAGCTTGGTATGACGAACTCTCGACTCATCTTGTGAAACACGGCTTTCGCAGGGGAGTCATTGACTGCACGCTGTTTATTAAAGAAAAAGATGGCGACCTACTGCTCGTACAGATCTATGTTGATGACATAATCTTCGGTTCAAAGAACGAAGAGTTATGCAAAGAGTTTGAAGCAGTTATGAAGAAAGAGTTTGAGATGAGTGCTATGGGGGAGATGAAGTTCTTTCTCGGGTTACAGGTGGATCAGACTCCAAATGGGATCTTTCTACATCAGACCAAGTATGTAGGAGACATTCTCAGTCGCTTTGACATGGAGAATGCTTCTGCTGCTGGGACTCCACTTGCTACGAATCACGACATAGCACCTGATGAAATGGAGATCTTGTAGATGCCACGATGTACCGAGGAATGATTGGATCCCTCATGTATCTCACTGCCTCAAGACCTGATATCATGTATGCTACATGTTTATGTTCTAGATATCAGGCTAAACCTAAGGTCAACCATCTGATTGGGGTCAAGAGGATTTTTCGTTATCTGAAGGGTACACCCACACTTGGGTTGTGGTACCTCATGATGATGACTTTGAGCTTACCGCGTATAGTGACTCGGATTACGGGGGCTGCAAGATGAACTACAAGTCTACATCAGCAGGGTGTCAATTCTTTGGGAGAAGATTAGTTACCTGGCAGTGTAAGAGCAGACATCGGTTGCATTGTCAACCTGTGAAGCTGAGTATGTTGCTGCTGCAAGTTGCTGTTCACAAATCATCTGGATTCAACAGCAAATGCGGGATTACGGTTTAAAGTTCTCTTCTACTCCTATTTTTGTTGATAACTCTGCTGCAATTGCAGTAACTAAAAATCCGGTCCAACATCCTAAGACCAAACATATCGGTATTAAATACCATTTCATAAGAGACTGTTTTGAAAGAACTTAATTGATGTGGTAAAAATTAATACTGATTTTCAACGCGCTGACCTCTATACTAAAGCCTTTGATAAACCACGTTTTCAATATTTGCTAGAGGTCAACGGCGTTAAAAAGAAAAGTGAGGTTATTCCTGATGATGATAATGTGTAGTCCGATGTAGTTTAGTTAAAGTTTTCCTTTTATTTTATTTTATTTTATCTGTTATTTTCGTCTGTTTAATTAAAACTCATGTTATTTTGCTGTTTATTAAATCCTAAAATAATTAAACCAGTAATGATTTTAGTATTTAGGGGGAGAATATGTCAGCAAGTTTAACATAAAAATAAAAAAAACGAGGGAGAAGGAGTGGATAGCTGATATAAAGTAGATCGTATCTGTGATACCGATTCAAAACCTTTGGAAAATGATAGTACACAGGAACAAATCAAGAGGGACTTTAAAATTTAAGTTTAGAAAAGATGCAAAAATTCAAAGTATAAGTCTGTGTAGTCTAAGCAATATAAAAGGGAAGATGATAGAAAACTGGTAACTCCTAAGGTAACACAAAGAAAGTAGACCTAGAGGTTGCTAGACCACAAATGATATGTCGGTAGATTCAACACAATAGATGATTAGACCTGACTGGTGATCTCAAGATCAAACTAAGTTGTTCAACTGACTGTGGGCTTCCATCTTATCACTGGTTAACACAATCAACAATATTCCAATAAGGGGTAATGAGCATGTAAACGCCACAAATGTGTGCGGATGACCATAATTAGAGCAAAGCAAGAAAAAAATGAAAGACAAATGCTATAAAGCTAATGACTTATGTTGTTGGTGCATTTTTGTGCAAAATAAAATAAGCTGCTCTAACAAGGAGATAGGTTGTGTGCCTCTCTGCTGTGCGATGGCACTGACCTGAGGATAAGCATAACCTAGATATTCTAGAATTCATTGTTGTTTGCCGCCTCTCTGCTGTGCGATGGCACTGACCTGAGGACTGGCTTCTCTTTGAAAGCTCTAAGAATAGTCTCTTCTTGTAATAATACCCGTAGACCGCTCAAAAGCTCCTGAGGAATGTTGATTACCATATAAGTGTGGGATCCACAAATGTTAGTTGAAATAATTAAACCTAAAACACTCACCAGTCTGTGTCAAAAGTCTGTGTATGGATTTAAGTGGACAAATATATTGACAATCATTGTGGCTGCAATTCTCGAAAGTTCAAATCAATGTGAAAATCTAAGAGTTCTAGTATGATTTCCTAAGTTGCTAATGACTCTGGATGAACACAAGAATGGAGCATCAAAAGATTTTGATAACAAGTCCCAAATGATTTGACTTGCCTGTATGATTCCAAAATTGAATTGGTCCAGGTGTGGTCAATCCAAGTTGAAGCTGTCTATTTCGGAACCAAATCCCATAGATGTCCATCTTAGGATTTATCTCTCACAAAAAGCCAAAAACAAGTCTTGTTTTTAGTATTTAGTTTAAATTTTCTAAGTTAGTTAGTCGTTTTAGTTTGTTAGTTTGTCGGACTACATCAGGAAAATCAGTAAGGAATCAACTCACTAAAAGGGTCATGTTTGAGATGACCACATGTGCTTTAAAATTTTAAAACAGTCTGAGGTGACTAAATTGTTTAGAAAGATCACGTCTGAGGTGATCAAAAAGTTTTCAAGTTAAAATGATCATGTCTGAGATGATCAAAAGCTCATAACGTTAATTTCAAAAGTTAAAAGGGTTTAAATGTAAATTGGTAAAAGGCAGAAAATTAACTAAGTGTGACCCATTCGCACGATTGGACCATGAGAATGGACCAACCATGCGAATGGCTCCCACTCGTATGAATGGACCATGAGTATGGACCATCCAACTGAATGGCCCATACGGAGGCTTAAGGGCGAACGAGTGAGTCAGTCGCACGACTTAGATCTAGTCGGACGACTGAAGAAGGGCGACTGACCCAATCGCACGACTGAGTCCCACTCGCACGACTGAAAGGTGCGTATGAGCTCAGTCGCACGATTGAATCTAGGTTTAGTATAAATAGAGGGGGAGTCGGTCGCAGAGACTCACCACCCTCAAAGTAACCCTAAATCGCACGACTTAACTCCACTCTGCCAAAATTTCATTTGATTTCTAAAACCCCCCGTCTCTTGATTACTGATCATACATCGACTTTACAGGTAATTTGAGGTGAAGAGAATCCAAAATAACATTCAATTTGACTCCAGATCTGTAAAATCAGACCCGAAAACAACCGAGACTTAGTGGCTTAATAACCTAACTTAACGACTCAAACAGATGAAATTAAAGATGTTAGGTGTTATAAGAACGTATTGCGAGTCAAATGAACCAGATAACGATGTCTAAAACTCAAAAATGGTGAAAAAGTGAATTTGAATTGAACAGTCAGTACATCATGCGATTGGACAGGCTGATGAACTTCAGTCGCACGACTGAAGGGTGCGATTTGCCTAACCGCACGACTGAACCATGCGTATGAAGTTCAGTCGCACGACTGGTGTAACCGCATGGGGTTACATGCGCATGAGTCCAGTCGCACACTCAGTCGTACGCATGAGATCATTCGCACGTCTGAATCTCAATCGCACTGTTCAGTCGCACGACTGATCTCAGTCGCACAACCTCAATCGCATGACAGAAAGATTTTCTTCAAGTTTAAGTGTTTCATGATGTTCTTAGCCAAAGGTACTAATGTTTATTTTGATTTGTGTTACAGATGGCGAGTCGATGGACTATGAGCACAAAGCATAACATATGTGCTCATCTGGATTTGACATCCAGAAACGCTGCTGATTTCTCAGGCATCATCACATTTCTGCTGAGATCGAGGATTGCACATGCCATTTCTACTCCTTGTACTCCTTATAGATCAGTTCAGCAGGCCTTCTGGGAAGGCGCTACAGTTGATAGATCCTCTGAGCCTCACTGCATCAGGAGTACTATCTTTGGAGAGGCTATTACTGTCTCAGAGGAGGATCTAAGGATCGTTTTACAGTTAGGGGATGACGCTGATTGTCCTACTCGTTTACACCCCCTCACAGTCAGAGGATGTTTTCTGAGAGCCAAGTACTCTGGGGACATCAATGCTGGGGTACTCAACAAGAGTAACCTCTGTCCCCAGTTCAAGTATCTTGCGCATGTTCTACTCAAGTGCATAGCTTCCAGGAAGGGAGGCTTTGATGAGCTATCTGATCAGATACAGAACGCGTATGCTGCGTTGGTGCTGAACCACCCGTTCAGCTTCTCCAAAATGATCTTCACCTATCTGGTGGAGAACATTGAGGGGAAAGGAAGGAGGGCTTCTGCATGTATCCGAGGTTTATGCAGATGATTATAGATCAGAAGCTTCCCTCCCTGCCGAAGGAGAAGGAGGATGCGGTAGTCCTCGAGGTTATGGATGACACTACTTTGGGGAGGATGAAGGTGTACAGGGGGAAGCAAGTGAAACCCCCTGTCAGGAGGTTGTTTGGGCATCTGACCCGTGAAGACTACGTGGTGCCAGCCAAGAGAAAGTGGCGCCACGATGATAGTGATTCCGATGTGGAGCAGATTACTCTACCAGCTCATGACTCGGAGGATGATGATAGTGGAGACGCTGGGGACGATATGCCTGCTCCACCGAGAGGCACTGTGTCAGATGTTATACCCCCAGTGTCTGCCCCAGCTGGAGATGTTGCTGAGACAGCCGGATTTCATCAGGAGTTTGTTCTTGGTGCTAAGGAGGAGGAGGAGTCTGATGAGGAGCCCCTCACGCGAACTGTGGGAAGCAAAGTTGTTCTTACAGAACACGGGCTACGGGTGGTTGGTGAACACCCGAGAGACTCCAGAGAGACTGAGACTGACCCGAGTTATGCACCGGGTTCAGCAGGCAGGGCTGTAGGGGGAGCATCCACCTCCATAGGGACGAGGAGGAAGAGTATGGCTCAGCCCCATGGTCTGAAGAAGAAGAAGCGTCGGTTGACCTTCGTTACTACCGTAGCCTCTACATCCACCACCACAGCTACCACAGCCACCACATCCACCACAGCTACCACAGCCACCACCATACCTACCACCACAGTACAGATCCCATCCACCACCATACCATTTACACACATCACCTCCACCACCATTTTACCGACCCATCTTCACTACAGCCACCACCACCACCACCTCACACCAAGCAGGACCGTCAGCCCATACCTCACATTCTTATGGATCACCTCTACCTCCAATCGGGGTAGAGGAACAGCTGTCAGCGCTAAACCGGATGGTGATGCGCTTACTAGCTGCCGATGAGGAGAAAGCTGCACAGATACGCCAGCTTACCGACCTGACTGCTGCACAATCTCACCAGATGGCAGAGCAGGCTCGAGTTATACAGCAGCAAGCCCAGCTGATGGATGCACAGCGAGTAGAGATGTCCCAACTTCAGGAGCAGCATGCCCAATCAGCTAAAAAGATAGAGGAGTTGGAGACCACCAACAAGACCATCATGCTGCGGCTCAAGGGATCAAAGGATGAGCCCTTAAAGATCAAGGAGGGGATGGAGATGATGGAGATGATGGTGATGATGATGATGGATGATGATGAAGAGGAAGATACTGAGGATGAGGAGGAAACAAACGACGGAGAGAGGACAGAGGGGAAGGACGATGATGATGAAGCAGAAGGAGGGGATGCGGCTGCATCGGCCTCTGCTTCAGGTCAAGAGAGGAGGTCAAAGAATAGACAGGACCAATCAGCTACCACCTCTGCTCCTCCAAATGATGAGACTATGATTCAGGATAAAAGTAAAGACTAGATGTTTATGTATTTATTTACTTTTGTGTTTCACTTTTGGTGTTGAATCCTGTATTGAAAACAATGTATTGAATGTTTATATTAAGTTAATGCAGTTCTGTTTGATTAATACTAATGATTTATGTGTTGAATGTTTAAATCAAACAGATCCAAATTATCAAAGAGATGAGTTTGATGTTGCTCCCCTTCAACAGGTCAAGACTCAACTAACCATGATTCTTGATCTGCAAGGGATCGTAAGAAGGTCTGTGAGTTTATACCCCTGAAGAAGGGGAAATAATTCATGACCTATCTAACGAGCAACTCGCAGAGATTTTCAAGCTCAATCTGGATGAAATAGTTAAAGATGCTCCAACATGTGATTCGACTAGTGATGAAGAGCTCAACGATGTTGATGAAGTCGAGGTCGAAGATATCACACCAGCAGAGGAGTACCCTCAGTACGCTGACAATGAGGGTAATGTGGTCCCCAATCTGGGTGAATCCCTCGTCAGTGATATTTGAGGTTGTTGAACAAGATGGAGGAGGAAACAGAGAAGGCAGAGAAGGAACACCCAAGCCTCAAATGATGATGTCGACATTCGAAAGGCTGAGTGGGCTGTATGTTTTGAAGAAGTTAGAGCCCAACGCGCTGCACCAAGAAAGATGCCTACACCAAGCTCTACAGAGTCAAGAAACACCACAAAGTGTCTGGCAGGATTATAGCATGGGCGTATTTTGATGATCTTAATGCTTGGCAGTTAAGAGAGAACAGGGCATAGAGTACTTCAGATTCCCACATGATCTGAAGACTCTACCAGGTTTTGAGCTCAACCAGCTGGCCTAAGCTAAAGCTTTTGTATGTTGACCCGAGGAAGATGTCAGGCTGGTTCGAGGCTGCCCTTAAGAAGGAGTACCACAAAAGATGGGTTAACTTCAGACCCCAACAGCCGACTAGGTACATAAGAAGGTCTGAGGTTGATGCCATTACTGGCAAGCCCAAGATAGTGTTTAAGTGGAGTCCTCCGCGCACAATGTCGAGAATCCCACTCAGGGAAATGCCACAGGACTTCACTCCACACTTTAAGTGGTGGTCTGATTGGAGAACAGCTGAAGCGGTCATAGTCCTAAGCAAAGAGGGAAAATGGATACGATCAGGGTATTCGACCCGATATGGCTTACTAACTTGTCGGCTAATGATGTCTATACATTATACAAGTGGCCATTGTTCTATGACATGCAGGACATTGTACAAGCCCTCCAGTTCCAAAACGTTATACGACTCTGCTTCGCGTTTGAAATTCACGCGGGAGTCACAAAAGAGGAGAAGTACAACAAGTACAAGGAGGTTATGCAGAAGACAAGAGATTAGAGAGATCTAGGTCTAAGGGGGAGTTTGTTGATACATGTATGTCCCTAGATCATGATTTGTAATGTAATAGATCTTGTCTGTCTGACTATGATGTAATATGAATTGATTAATGAAATGATGTGGATTGTTTATGATTTGTAATGTCTAATATTTCATTAATGAGTCGTTATTGAGTTGATTAATTGAGTTTATGATTGTTTGAATGGTTACACATCAAGTTATATTAATTAAAACATTCAAACTTAACTTAATGAAGTTCTCATGCGAATGGCCCATGCGAATGGACCTTACGCATGAATAACTTCATACGATTGACTCAATCGCACGACTGAACCAGGAGACTGGATCAGTCGTATGATTGACACATAAGATTGGCTCAGTCGCACGACTGAACACTCAGTCGTGTGGATGAATCAACCGCATGGTTCAATCGCACGACTGAACCATGCTTATGGTCCAGTCGCACGATTGAACAATACTAACCTATAAATAGACCCAATTCGTGGAAAAACGTAAGCATTCAGACTATTACGACTCCAGACGTACCCTAGCCGTCCAGAAGCCTCCCAAATCGTTCTCCAAGTTCACAGAACACATTAGATCGATTCCCAATCGACTTCTAACGTTAGATTCAATTCTTGATTGATTCTTCGTGTGTTCTCACTGATTGGATTGCCAATCAAATAGGATTCCGCACTATTTGATCTGGTTTACACGCTAATCACTAGGTATTTCGTTCAAATATCAGGTCCTAACAAAGTTTCAAAAATTACAACTTAACCCTTTGTAAAAACCTAAATTTAAAAAAAATAAGCCAACTTATTTATAAAACTTTATAAGTTTTAATAAGACTTTTTACTTTAATTACTTATTGTAATTTAATAACTAAAGATTATAAATGGCAATTAAAACTTTATAACTTCATAATTTTACAAATATAATTTTTACAAATCAAGAAATTATTATAAGTTGTTTAAATAATTAAATAAATGCAATTTGAATAATACAATTCATAATATTGGTTAATTACACATTTATTGCATTCGATTCATCAAAATGAATAAATAATTTAATGATTAATCTTTTTATCGTATGAAAATTCAAAATGGGTTCGGGTTTTGATTTATAGTTTTTAAAATGGGGTAAATGTTGCACCAACTGAGAAAGACAAGGCTGAACAACAAGGTGTTGAAGGCCAGTCTTCTCAGTTGAGGTTTCCAAAGAGGAGGAAAAGGATGGCCTCACGACCCAAGTCAAAGAAGAAGAAGAAGTCAAGTCATCCACCTCCAAGCCTCAGGATGAATCAGATCATCCTAATTGAGTGCATGAAGAGGCAGCTCAATCAACTCCAATTCAAGTAGCTCATCTTGCATTAGGAAGACCCATCTTATCCTGGACCTTCAATACTAATCCAGAAAGATGGCATGTAATCAGAGATCAAGCAGTGGTGAAGATGTCTACACATCGCAGGACATGTTAACCCACCTTTACATGATCTCTTTGAGATGAGAAGACACTTTGAAAGTCTGAGTGATCCTGACCATCTAATGAAGAAGGGTATGGTCATCATCATGATGAGGACTGTCAACATCAAAGGTCTTCAAATGATTTGGTAGCACCAGCTTAGGGGGAGTTTGTAAAGTTTCATGTAAGGCTGATGCACCTAAAACATTCAAAGTCTCTCCTGCATGCATGTACTTAAGTACAGAGTAGAAATGCTTTGGAAGTTTTACACCCTGCATCAGAATTATTCTAAGTGTAAAATCTTCTGAAGACAAGAACAACATCTTCCGAAGCCAAAAGTGAAGTCTTCCGAAGCTTCAAAGACAAAGTCTTACGAAGCCAAGAAGTGAAGACTGATTTCTTCCAAAGACTTTTGATACATGCTTTATCTGATGTACTTTTCCATAAAGCTGGACCACTTTCAGCTGTAACTCTATGTACTTTTATCCTTTTTGTAATATATTAGGATGTGAGCTATGACATGTCATGTCACTAGTCGAAAGGCAATCTGCCTTTTGACTCTACATTTGATTTTGTTGTTGTCTAGATCAAATGTTTTCAGCTGGCTTTCCAAGCATGGCCGGCTATAGGATGTAGTATAAAGTATCTAAGGTCATTGTATATTTTCTTTATGCTTTAACACTTGTAAAAGAACTTGAGAATAATATACAACATTCTTGAAAACCAATATCCTTGTGTTGCTTTTTCTTGTTCTGTCTCATATTTACTTGTATTCTAAGTATCATATGATATTGTTTCCAATTCTTTATTTGATTTATTAAGTGTTCTTAACTATATTCTCCTCATTGTGTGTTGTGTTGTAAGTGACCATCCCTTAAACAGTCCTGCAAAGATCCTATGAGATCTAGGTAAAACCCATAAATAATTCTAATATACATAATAAGACAAAAACTATACACACATACATAGACACATCTCCGCACACACATACACTTTATATATATATATATATATATATATATATATATATATATATATATCCCTTAAACGGTCCTGCAAAGATCCTATGAGATCTAGCTAAAACCCATAAATAATTTTAATATACATAATAAGACAAAAACTATACACACATACATAGACATAGCACACACATACACTTTATATACAGATATATATATATATAGATATAATATATATATATATATATATACATATATATATATATATATATATATAGATACATCGAGTATATACATATATATATATATACATATATATATACATATACTATACCGATATATATATACATATAGATATATACTATACATCATGTATATACATATATACATATATATATATATACATATATATGTATATATAGATATATATACATATATATGTATATATCTATATATATATATATATATATAGAGAGAATATATATATATATATATCATCTATATCTATATATATCTCTATATATATATATATATATATATATTATATTGTATATCATATATAATATATTATACTAGTAAAGAACCCGCGCGATGCGGCAGTGACAACAATTTACAACACGATACTAATTTTTTGTTCGTTTATTCATCATCTTGTGATATATTTGTATAGTGCTTATATTAGTTTTCTTTTTGGTAGAACTTAGTGACTCGTGTGGTTTATCTATGATGAGTGATATAAATCTCAATTAAATAATAAAAAACACATGAAAATTGGAACTTTTGACATGAATAAATGGAACTTTTGACATCATCTACTGCATAACCAAATAAACAAGCAGTCTTATTGCTAACCTCAGCATCTAAGCATCGCGCAACAATGCTCTAAGCTGCTTCCAATATCGGTGTTCGCCCACTACCTGTTAGGACATTAACAGTGATCATAACATTGAAAAGTTTTGTATGAAAGAGGGAAAGAAGTACTAATAACCTATATTAACAAATACACAACTGCATACAAAGTAATATGATGGGTTAGTTACAGTTTCATATGATAAATTTTAGGAATTAAAATTTACTTTTAAGTAAAAAGCAGTTTGTATACATTCTATTTTAAAATAGAGATTGTTGAACTTAAAATAGAAAGTACAGGAGCTTAGTGATGATCATGGAACCAAATATGTTCCACTAAGATTAATAGTTAAGAAGGCATAAGCTTCTATACATTCTATTTTTAACTTTTAGTTCCATGCTCATGGACACTAATCAAGGTCCTAAGATTCTACTCAATCTTAATTTATAAATTCAATTCCATGCTCAAGAACACTAATCAAGGTCCTCAATTGGTTAAGGTCATACAAAAATCAGGTTTATCAGTAATCATGTAAGCAAATCACATTTCAATTTTGAGAATTAATCTAGCAAATTGTGCTCTACTCATATTTCAATTTAGAGAATTAATAATGTTTTAAGGTTATATAGATAGAATTTATCTGTAATCATGTATGCAAATACAAACTATGATCAAGAATTAGAACTATATGACCTTCTTCCTATTCTCGGTTCAAACATCAAATTTCATCCTCAAGAACACTACTCATGGTCATACTTTCCAACCTTATCGGTTTAATTCTTAAATACTTGCATTTTTTAAAAATATAATAATTTTTTTCCTCTGACTACTACTTATTTTGAATTCCTTTTCCTTGTTAAATCATTTAATGTTCATGTTACAGGAAGCAAATAGGAGTCTAGTGAAATTAGCAAACACATTTATCAAGTAAACAAATTGATTTAACCAATCATACCATGAAGAAACACCACCAATACATATTTATGAAGAAATAATGTAATTTACTTTGAAAGAACATAAGATACTTGAGTTTCAATTTAAGGCAGAGGTAACCATCTTGGGAACTTGGATGCATTCTTCCATTTCGTGTTCCTTTGAAGATGAACCTAAAAGTAATCAGGACCGCTAGTAGATGGATTCCATTTGCTGAAAGCCTTCCAATCGTTGAAGCATCCATGAAAAACATTTATTTGGCCAAACAAAATCAAATTAGTGATAAATTGATTTTGGTGAAACGATTAGAAGAATGGTTAATGATTAAATTTTGCGTCCATGGATGGGGGCACTATACATTAGCTTATCATAAAGTAATTAGTTCTGTAATTCTCCCAAATCAATAAGAAGAAATTTAAAAAATATATTTTTAATGAAAGCAACACAAAAAAACCCGTTTGTCAATATCCGCACAGGTGACGATTATGATGAAACAATAATCCTGATATTGACTAAACATAAACCTGAAATTTTTTACTTTTATGGTTGATTCTTTGTACCGAAGTAAATTACGCATGTCTGGTAATAAATCATAACAAATAATTGAGAAAAAAAAAGCTTCAAACAAAAAGAACATGCAATTAAGTTGAAGATTCAACAAATAAAGGCACTCAAAGGTGAGAAATCGAACTGTGATCAAGATCAAGTTCAGCAGCTTCAAAATACATCATATCAAAATGCAACATAATCACCATCATCATAAAAAATAAAGATTTAACAAAGTATTAAGATATTTATTCTCAAATATCTTGTTTGTTATATCCTTCGTTTTTCCGGCAACTCATCGCCGGCGAATTGCTATACACAATCACCGGTAACGCATCGCACCACATCCCTCCCACCGCTGACCACACCCACACACGTATGAACCATCTGAACCTCCCCTAGCTAATGAGATCAGAAGCTCCTTTGTAAGGTCCCGTTCCCGGGACGCTTACAGTTGGATCTTCATCGCATTTAAAACATATAATTTCATTTAACATTCATAAAACATCGCAGCGGATCATTAAAATAAACTTTCATTTCTACATAAATGCTTTTGCAAGTTAATACAAAATTCGTTACAAAATAGCTTGTTCGCATTACAATGCAAAAACATTAATCAAAAGAATGCCATCCCAAAAAGAGCTGAGTAGCTTCACGGTGCCATCCTCAGCAATCACTACCTGCTAACTGGAAAACATATAAAAAGTCAGCGTTGCTGAGTGAGTTCTAGTTTTATTATAAAACTTACTTTACTTTCATATAAAACCATTTGTTACTTTAACATGATCACACATCATACGTATGCATAGATAATATCATTATTATCTTCTTCATTTATTCATTCGTTCTGCTTAACTTTACTTGCACATCGGACATCATCCATACCAATACCATATGCTATACCCCAATTAGTCTCAGCTACCGGGCCGAAGTCAATAAATGAACAGCTAAACGTATGCCACGGTACTAGGGGTAACCGATCAGTCTTAGCTACTGGGCCGAAGTCAATAAATGAACAGCTAAACGTATGCCACAGTACTAAGGATAACTGAACGGCCATAGCCACTGGGACGAAGTCAACAAATGAACAGCTAAACGTATGCCACAGTATTAAGGGTAAGCGGTAGAGGTTCTACATTAATGGTCAATCACAAAGAAGGACCCGTTATCTGATGCATGCAAGACGTGTCATTTCTTTCCACTTTACGTTACATAATACTTCATTTCATTCATCATAATACGTAAAGCCATAGGAAAGATAATCATACATCATAATAAGGAACATATCGTACACATTCATCATCATCATACAGGGCAACATCACACATTCATAATATGCATTAACATGCAATATCATCATCATCATGCCCTACATGCTCTCTAAGGCCATAACCATCCTCTTACATACTCTTACGGGTTACTTTACGTCAAAACTTACATCTGCACCTTTCCCCGAAGGCCAGAAGTCAAACTACACATTCCTTCGAGTGCAACAGCCCTATTCGGGCGTATGGACACCCTTCAGTCGCATGGCCTCCATGCGACTGAACATCATGCGACTGGACTCATATGGATGGTCATCTATGCGAATGAACATTCAATCGTGCGTATGGGCCTTGTGCAAATGGCATTACTGCGAATGGGCATCTATGCGACTGACCTCATGCTAATGGACTCATGCGACTAAGCATCTATGCGACTGAACCCTCAGTCGTGCAATCCTCATGCGACTGGACTCCCAGTCGTGCGACTGAAACCTTAGTCGTGCGATTTAAACCCTCAATCGTGCGAGTGAATCCCAATCGTGCGAATGACCCTCAATCGCCCCTCATTCGGCCGTATGGCCTTCATTCGGTTCGCCTAGCCCTAGCTGATGTAGAATGGAGTTCATCCCGAACCCAATCTGCCATTTTCGGCCTCCAAGCTCCTCCAAACCCATTCTAAGCCTAAATTAACCCTCCTGGACCTCAGGAATGCATACCATAACCCCATACAAGCACACACAAGCCCGAAATCATACTCTAAACGCATCATACACATCACACCCAAATGGGTCAAACACATACACACACAAAAACGCGTTTTGAATATTTTCCAGCCCCAAAATCAGTTGAAAACAAGTAAAAGTGGGGTCCTAGAACTCACACAATCGAGCACAAAGACAAGAGCTTCGATTTGGCTTGCCACTCGACGGATTTGGACACCTGAATCACCCGAAACACCCCTTTTTCCTCTTTTTCTCCTCTTTTTCCCTCTCCTCTTCCTTGTGAGCTGAATTTTTGTGAGTTTGGGGAGAGTGAGCTGCCCTCTCCCTACACATACCACCACATTTCCCAACTTTCTCTTTGTGGCGAGTTTGGTCCCTCGACTTTGGACTTTATTTCTTTCTTTCTTCGCCGGCTTCAAAATAATAAATTTCCGGGTGTTACAAGTCCACCCCCCTTAAATAGGTTTCGTCCCCGAAACCTGTTATTCCTTGAACAAACGTGGATAATGCTGTCTCATTTCTTCCTCTGTCTCCCACGTCGACTCGGATCCCTTCCTGTGCTTCCACTGTACACACACAAGAGGAACCACTTTATTCCTTAGCATTTTCTCCTTTTGGTCGATGATTGCCACTGGTTGCTCCACATAATTGAGCCGTTCGTCTACCTCGATATCCTCCAGTGGAACAATCATATCTTCATCAGCTAAGCACTTCCTTAGATGAGATACATGGAATGTCGGGTGAATTCCACTTAACTCATCTGGTAACTCCAGCCTATAGGCCACCTCTCCTACTCGAGCAACGATTCGGAAAGGGCCTATATACCTGGGGCTCAACTTGCCCCGCTTTCGGAAGCGAATGATGCCCTTCCAAGGTGAGACCTTCAACATAACCTGGTCACCCACCTGGAACTCAATCGGCCTGCGTCGTTTATCAGCATACGACTTCTGTCTGTCTTTGGCTGCCTTCATGAAGGCTTTGATCTTCTCAAGCTTCTCAGTCGTAGCTTGGATTACCTCGACGCTTCCTAATTCCTTTTGACCAATATCACCCCAACAAACGGGCGTTCTGCATCTCCTACCGTATAGCATCTCATATGGGGCATACCAATGCTGGCATGATAACTGTTGTTGTATGAGAATTCGGCTAACGGTAGGTGGTCATCCCAACTTCCACCAAAATCAATCACACATGCCCGAAGCATGTCTTCCAGCGTCTGAATGGTCCTTTCTGACTGACCATCAATCTGGGGATGATAAGCCGTGCTAATATGTAACCTCGTCCCCATAGCATCGTGGAACTTCTTCCAAAATTTAGATGTAAACTGGGTGTCGCGATCCGACACGATAGACACCGGCACACCATGACGAGTCACATCTCCTTGATGAACAGATCAGAACCTCTCAGATGAATATGTCTCGCGGATCGGTAGGAAGTGAGCACTCTTCGTCAAACGATCAACTATCACCCATATGGCATCGTACCCTTTCGGAGTAACGGTAGTAGCTTTGTAATGAAATCCACGGTGACGTGCTCCCACTTCCATTCCGGTATATCCAAAGGTTGTATCTTCCCATACGGCTTTTGATGCTCGGCCTTCACCTGTAAGCAAGTAAGGCACTTACTCACGTACTCCGCCACGTTGCGCTTCATACCCGACCACCAATAATCTTTCTTCATATCATGGTACATCTTCGTGGCACCAGGATGAATGGAGTACCGAGTCTTGTGAGCTTCATCCATTATCTTCCCCCGTAGATCCCCAAAACGAGGAATCCACACACGATCGAATCGGGTTCTAACACCGAGTGTGTTTTCACCCAATTACCCAACCAGACCTCTCATCCTTTTAGAGTTAAGATGATCATCTTTCAGTGCCTCATCTTGAAACTCTTTAACCTGCTTCATCACATCGGAGGTCATGATCAACTGATAGGTTTTCACCCGAATCGGCTCGGGCCTCTCCTTCCGGCTAAGGGCATCAGCCACCACGTTGGCCTTGCCCGGATGGTAGTGGATCTCACAATCATAATCCTTTATAAGTTCCAACCACCGCCTCTGCTTCATGTTCAGATCCTTCTGCTCGAAGAAGTACTTCAGACTCTTGTGGTCAGTGAATATGGTGCATTTCGTCCCGTACAGATAGTGCCTCCAAATCTTTAATGCAAAGACCACGGCTGATAGCTCCAAGTCATGAGTAGGATAATTGACCTCATGAACTTTCAACTGTCGGGATGCATAGGCTATAACCTTTCCTCTCTGCATTAACACACACCCCAACCCTGAGTAAGAAGCATCGGAATAAACCACCAGATCTTCACTTCCATCGGGTAACGACAGAACAGGAGCTTGAGTCAATCTCGCCTTCAATTCTTCAAACGCCTTCTCCTGAGCTTGACCCCATACGAACTTCACATCTTTTCGGGTCAACTTAGTCAGTGGAGAAGCAATCTTAGAGAAGTCTTGGATAAATCTTCTGTAGTAGCCCGCCAAACCTAAGAAGCTACGAATCTCAGATGGCGTCTTTGGTGACTTCCATTGCATAACCGCCTCCACCTTCGCCGGGTCCACCATTATCCCGTCGGGATTCACCACGTGACCCAAGAACTGAAACTTCGCGCAACCAGAACACGCACTTGGAGAATTTTGCATACAACTTCTCCCTTCTCAACGTCTCTAGAACCTCCCGAATGTGACCGGCATGCTCTGCTTCGCTCCTCGAGTAAATCAAGATATCATCAATAAACACAATCACTGATTTATCTAACATAGGCCGACACACACGGTTCATCAAATCCATAAAAGCAGCTGGCGCGTTGGTCAAGCCAAAAGGACATGACAAGAAACTCGTAATGACCATAGCGCGTACGGAAAGTTGTTTTAGGAATATCTTGCTCCTTCACCTTCAACTGATGATAACCCGATCGAAGATCTATTCTCGAGAACCAACTGGCACCCTGAAGCTGATCGAACAAATCATCTATCCTCGGTAAGGGGTATCGGTTCTTCACTGTCAACTTGTTCAGCTCGCGGTAGTCGATGCACATCCTCATACTACCGTCCTTCTTCTTTACAAACAGGACCGGAGCACCCCAAGCAGAGATACTCGGTCTAATGAACCCCTTATCAAGCAACTCTTGTAACTGCTCCATCAACTCTTTCATCTCGGTCGGAGCCAACCGATACGGTGCCTTGGCGACAGGTTGGGCACCCGGTATCAGATCAATTTGAAACTCGATCTCCCTGTCAGGTGGCACTCCTGATAAGTCTTCTGGAAACACATCTGGAAAGTCACACACAACCGGTACATTGGCTAGTTGTGGTGTTGGCGTATCCACATCCTTTACATAGGCCAAGTAGGCACTAAATCCACGCCTCATACACTTTCCCGCCACTGCCATCGAGATCACCTTCGGAATCATAGTAACCCGATCACCATACACCGTCACTGAACTACCGTCAGGCGCCAACAACCGAATCATCTTCTTGCGACACACAATGTTCGCCTCGAAGTCCGCTAACCAATCCATCCCAAGAACCAAATCAAAACCACCTAAGGCCATCACGAACGGTCTAACAGGAAACTTATGACCCTCGAGTTCCACATCACAATTCTCTATCATCTCAGAAATCCTGGTAGACTTACCTATGGCAGTTTCTACATCAAAGGGCGCATCAACACGTCTACTACTAACAGGCAGCTTAGCACAGAAAGCAGCAGAAATAAAACTCTTACTAGCACCGGAATCAAATAACACAGAAGCTAAATTTTGGTTCACCAGAAACGTACCGGACACGACATCGGGGTCCGTTCTAGCCTCCTCTTGTGTCATGGTGAATGCCCTGGCGCTCGCCCTCGGTCCATCACCTCCCGTCCTCTTTGCCCCTGAACTCTCAGCCCTCGGCTTCTTACAATCCCTGCTCATATGACCAATTTCCCCACAGTTAAAGCATTTGCCCGACACACAATCCTTCGCCATATGCCTTGTCTTCCCACACTTGAAGCACACATTCAAACCCAGCCTGCATTCTCCCGCATGCTCCCTTCCACACTTACCACACCTCCTTGACCCCGCTCCCCAGTGTGGCCACGCGGCGGTCATCCCACCCGTGCCTTTTTGTTACCCGTCAAGGCATCACCCCGACCAAACCTCTTCCCGTTCCAGTTTCGATCACCACCACCCTTCTTATTCGCTTCAACCACCACCACTCCCCTCTCATCATAAAGTCTTCCGGCCAAATCGACCGCCGACTTAAACGTACTTGGCCGGGCGGCGATCATATGCCGGCGAACATCCACCGGTAAACCCTGAATGTACCTCTTGATCTTCCAGAAAAGGCGTCACCTGATCCGGCACCAACCGTGCCATCTCGTTGAACTTGGTAGTGTATTGCTGGTGTGTCATGGATCCCGCCTCCAGCTGCAGGAACTCCCTCTCAATCTTATCCATCTCCCTGTGAGGACAGAACTCCTCAATTACCATCTTCTTCAGTTCGGGCCACCTTATTCTCCAGATTGCCCGATTACCCTCCGCTTGGACAATGTTGTCCCACCAGCATAGTGTCGAGTCCACAAATGAATGGGTGGCAAACTTTACTTTTTGATCCTCCCGGCACTCGCTGATGTCGAGAACAGCCTCCATTTCTCTCACCCATCGGTGAGCAGCAGCAGCATTGCCATTACCGTCAAAAGTAGGGGGCTTGCATCTCATAAACACCCCGTAGTTACAGCCTCGTGCCACTTCTCGCACAGGCTCCTCTTCCTCTTCCTCCTCATTATCGGAGAAAATCGTTTTCAGGCTCCGGTTGCTCCCCCGAGGCCCTATTTCTCTCCTTCCTTTCCCCCTCCTTCACAGCTTTGATGACTTCGGTCACCACAGACGGTAAGATTGTCTGCATGACCTGATGTACTTCCTCAACAACAGCCTCCTTTACTGAGGCCCTCAAGTTTGCACTCTCATCCCCAGCTTCTGGATGAGGAGTCTCAGGTTCTGCAGGAACCTCTTTCTCAGCTCTAGGTCTTCCTCTTTTAGGGCGTGGTTCAGCATCAGGGCCACCACGGCCTCCACCCCTAGAAGCTCTAGAAGATCTACCACCAGCCATCTCTATCACACTGAAAGATTCAAACACCAACACAGTCATTCAAGGAAACAACTCAGTTTATGTCAAGTATAGTAAGTCCCTAATTACAGTGGCCAGTTGTGATTAGCCACTTACTTTACTCTCCATACCCCAAGTATTACCTGTCCTGACTACATCAGTATTCAAATCTACATACAACACACCACATACCATGCGTACATAAACCGGTTAACTTTAAGAAAATACCTGATGGCACGCAGCTACTCAGTTTGGCATCCCATTCCCCTTTCGTCCCATTTACAGTTTAAGTTAAGGTTTATTTTGAAAATTTACCCATTTCACTTAAACTTTGGCTCTGATACCAACTTGTAAGGCCCCGTTCCCGGGACGCTTACAGTTGGATCTTCATCGCATTTAAAACATATAATTTCATTTAACATTCATAAAACATCGCAGCAGATCATTAAAATAAACTTTCATTTCTACATAAATGCTTTTGCAAGTTAATACAACATTCGTTACAAAATAGCTTGTTCGCATTACAATGCAAAAACATTAATCAAAAGAATGCCATCCCAAAAAGAGCTGAGTAGCTTCACGGTGCCATCCTCAGCAATCACTACCTGCCAACTGGAAAACATATAAAAAGTCAGCGTTGCTGAGTGAGTTCTAGTTTTATTATAAAACTTACTTTACTTTCATATAAAACCATTTGTTACTTTAAAATGATCACATATCATACGTATGCATAGATAATATCATTATTATCTTCTTCATTCATTCATTCGTTCATTCGTTCTGCTTAACTTTACTTGCACATCGGACATCATCCATACCAATACCATATGCTATACCCCAATTAGTCTCAGCTACTGGGCCGAAGTCAATAAATAAACAGCTAAACGTATGCCACGGTACTAGGGGTAACCGATCAGTCTTAGCTACTGGGCCGAAGTCAATAAATAACCAGCTAAACGTATGCCACAGTACTAAGGATAACTGAACGGTCATAGCCACTGGGCCGAAGTCAATAAATGAACAGCTAAACGTATGCCACAGTACTAAGGGTAAGCGGTAGAGGTTCTACATTAATGGTCAATCACAAAGAAGGACCCGTTATCCGATGCATGCAAGACGTGTCATTTCTTTCCACTTTACGTTACATAATACTTCATTTCATTCATCATAATACGTAAAGCCATAGGAAAGATAATCATACATCATAATAAGGAACATATCATACACATTCATCATCATCATACAGGGCAACATCATACATTCAAAATATGCATTAACATGCAACATCATCATCATCATGCCCTACATGCTCTCTAAGGCCATAACCATCCTCTTACATACTCTTACAGGTTACTTTACGTCAAAACTTACATCTGCACCTTTCCCCGAAGGCCAGAAGTCAAACTACACATTCCTTCGAGTGCAACAGCCCTATTCGGGCGTATGGACACCCTTCAGTCGCATGGCCTCCATGCGACTGAACATCATGCGACTGGACTCATATGGATGGTCATCTATGCGAATGAACATTCAATCGTGCGTATGGGCCTTGTGCGAATGGGATTACTGCGAATGGGCATCTATGCGACAGACCTCATGCGAATGGACTCATGCGACTAAGCATCTATGCGACTGAACCCTCAGTCGTGCAATCCTCATGCGATTGGACTCCCAGTCGTGCGACTGAAACCTTAGTCATGCGATTTAAACCCTCAATCGTGCGAGTGAATCCCAATGGTGCGAATGACCCTCAATCGCCCCTCATTCGGCCGTATAGCCTTCATTCGGTTGCCTAGCCCTAGCTGATGCAGAATGGAGTTCATCCCGAACCCAATCTGCCATTTTCGGCCTCCAAGCTCCTCCAAACCCATTCTAAGCCTAAATTAACCCTCCTGGACCTTAGGAATGCATACCATAACACCATACAAGCACACACAAGCCCGAAATCATACTCTTAACGCATCATACACATCACACCCAAATGGGTCAAACACATACACACACAAAAACGGGTTTTGAACATTTTCCAGCCCCAAAATCAGTTGAAAACAAGTAAAAGTGGGGTCCTAGAACTCACACAATCGAGCACAAAGACAAGAGCTTCGATTTGGCTTGCCACTCGACGGATTTGGACACCCGAATCACCCGAAACACCCCTTTTTCCTCTTTTTTTTCTCCTCTTTTTCCTCTCCTCTTCCTTGTGAGCTGAATTTTTGTGTGTGTGGGGAGAGTGGGCTGCCCTCTCCCTACACATACCACCACATTTCCCAACTTTTCTTCGTTGGCGAGTTTGGTCCCTCGACTTTGGACTTTATTTCTTTTCTTTCTTCGTCGGTTTCAAAATAATAAATTTCCGGGTGTTACATCCTTGGTTACATTACTTTGCTGATTAGAAAATCAACCATAACACCATCGATTCAAATATTGGAAACGTTTTCTACAACTTACCAAAGTTAAGCTTCTATAGCTTACCCTAATTCTCTCGATCTGGTTACGAACCCAACGACCAAACACGTTGACATTTTTCACCGTCGTCAACAGCCTCCTTGTCCGGGAACCATCGATTTTGGAAAGTGAGTTTCAAACTTCAAAGGGAGAGAGATCTGGAAGTGAATTCAAAATTTGGGGTAAAGTTCAACTGGGAAGAAAGAATTCAAATTGAAAGCCAGGGTTGTAGAATTCAAAAAGAAAAAGGAATTCATGCTTTAATGGTTGTAATTTATGCATAATATGTTGTACAACTCTTAAATTTAAGAGTTTTTGACAAATTACTATATTGTCCTTTCAATATCTATATTAATATAGTATAGATGTATGTATATACATATATATATATATATATTATATATATATATATATAATATATATATATCTATATATATAGATATGTTATATATATACTCATATATATAATATATCTATAATATATATATTGTATATAATATATATGTATATCTATATATATATATATGTATATATATATATATATATATATATATATATATATATATATATATATATATATATATATGTATATATATATGTATGTATATATATATGTATGTATATATATATATGTATATATATATATATGTATATATATTATGACAACCGACCTCTAGGTCATAATTCTAACATTTATCAACCTGCATCATTACCCATTTAATTAATATTATTGTTAATATCATTTTTATTTTCTCTATTCCAAGTTAATTGACTTCTGTACTATTGCCTTAGATGATCTCTTTTTGACTTTTCTTAGTTTAGAAACTAGTAAGTGAATTGAGAAAAAAAGCTAACCTGACATTTATATGTATATATTCAACCGCATTTATGCGGATGAGGAAATCATCATCCGCATTTCCTCGTGGGTCAACCGCATTTGGTAATACGGATGAACAATCTTTCAACCGCATTTCATCTAGTCATGACTCCTCTCGACTTGTGCTTTTGTGACGATTTTGATAGATCATGCTTTACCATAGGGAAACTTAGTCTTCTGGGAAAGTAAATTAGTCACCCATGCAATAATTAAATCATAATTTGAAACAATTAAGGTGTGCATGAACTAAAAAATTTTGGATAAATGCATGCATGCCCATGCAAAATACTTAGCAACTAACTAAATTATACCACCTAAAATACTACACTACACTACAAAATAACCATACACAATATTATTTACCATTTAAATTAAATCAAAACACCCCCGCTAAAAGCCAAGAATCGGCCGCCCCCCTCCACCCACTCTCCACCCTTCTACACCACCACCTCTTACACCCACTCCCCTTACCTGCAATCCTTTCCACTCTACACACATACTACACTCACATTTCTCTCCCTCATATCTCTTGGTTTTCTTGCTCCAGAAAACACACCCACACACTCACACGGATTTCTAGGCACATTTCCAGCCATACTTTCGAAGAGCAACCACAAACCACCATCAGCCAAGCTCAAAACCGCAAGAAAGTAAAGTTTTTGGAGCTTTTGGGTGCACGGTTGCTTCAGGTTCGAATTCTCCAGCCCTTGTTCGAAGAATTCCAGGTCATTGTGACCCTCTACACTCTCTAAACCGTGAACTACACCAAGAGTAAGCTTCATCTCACCCGATTTGGCCATATCTTGTGTTTTCTTCATTTTTCACTCAAAAATCTTACCATTCTTGTATCCAGCAGAAACTTGCTGCTACAACCTTGTTCTTGAGAATTTTTTAATATTCTTGAAGGTATCTCACTCGTTATATATATATCATTCTATGGGTGTAACCCAATTTACACCTTGAAAACCCTCTTTGTGGCAGTTGTTGCACCATCTAACTTGCACATCTTGTAACCCTCCAAAGCTAAGTTTGTAACATGCTCAAAATCAGTTTTCTAACCTCCTAATAACCGGTTTATAAAGTTACAAAAGGTTTGGTAATGTTTAAACACGAGTTATAATGTTTTGCACATGTGTAATGGGTAAAAATAGTGTAATCACTATGTTTCCATCTTGTTCTTGAGTTGTATGTTGAAACCGTGGGTTAGGCTTAGTATTTCAGTAGGTTTTGGATTATATTTGGTGTATGATGAGATGTTAAGGGCTGAAAATAATAAAGTTATAGACTTGTAAGCATTTTGGACATATTTGGGGACCCGAAAAGTGGCGAAACAACTTAAAAATAAGAAAACTTGGATTTTAACCATATTGAAAAGAATTCCAGGTTCTAAAAGAGTTAATAAAATGTTTTGAATCGGATATGTGGATTAAATGGTCAAAAGGCAAATTAAAAGGAAATTTTAACTAAAAACGGGTATTAACTGGGTGAAGTTTTGAGGAAAATCCTAGAAATAATGGTATAAAAACAAAATCCATGGAAACCATATTATTTCAGTAAGTTAGGTGCTATAAGATTTAAAGGTGTTGAAAAATTGGTCAAACAAGCTTTTAAACGGTCAATTAAACACGAAACGCGTTTTTAACGGTTAAACATAAAAACAAGGCTTTCAACCAAAAGAGGCTTGAAATACATTTTTAACAGATTAGAAACTTATAAAAATGTCCTTAAAATAATATTAAAAAGGTCTAAGACTCAAATTATGGAAATAAATACTTAACCGTTAAAAACGTTCGGTTTTATCGTAACATGTAACGTAAAACATAAGAATATTAAACCCGGACCTAAATTCTGAAAATTTGTATTAAAGTTACTTAAAATAAGTTACTTAACTTCAAGAACATGATAATTGGCCATAAAAGTCAATAAATGCAAGAAAACAAACTTTGGGGTAGAAATTGCAAATTTTGGAAACTTGGAGGACTAAGCTGTAAATTTTGCCAAACCTCTATAAACCGACCCCTTGGTCTAATAATCATTTAGTGAACTTAAACTAACTGGTATAAATGATCCAACATTGTAAATCATGTGTTCTTTCCTAAGAAACCCTAACTTTCTATAAAAGGAAACATTTTATATAAGATTTAGTAAATCAAAAGCTAGTAAGAAATTAAACCTCATGACACACCTAGTGGACCTTCCATAACCTTAGAATTAGTGGCTTAATGATTAAATCTTGATGATAGGGTGCTAGACTTGTAGGACCGATGAAGGGTATGCACTTACAACACAACAACACAACAACACAATAAGAAGAGTTACTTAGAACACTTAACATATCAAATAGGGAACTTGTTAACTTTAAGTGAAAGATGCTAAGAACACAAGTAAGAATGAGACAGAACAAGATAACAAACAACACTAGTATTTGGTTTTCAAGAATGTTGTATATTGCTTCTCAAGTTCTATTACAAATGTTACAAAGCATACAATGGAAAGTTACAAGTACTTGAGATACTTTATACTACATCCTACAGCCGACCATACTTTGAAAGCCAGCTGGATACATAAGACTAGACAACGAAATCAAATGTAGAGTCAAAAGGCAGATGGCCTTTTGACTAGTGACTATGACATGCCATAGCTCACATCCTAATATATTAAAAAAGGATAAAGTACACAAAAGTAGAAAGCACAGACTCAAGACCTCAATGTAGAGTTACCAAAAGCATGGACCTTTTCACCAACTCATGTAAGTTGGTGACTATACAGAGTCGCAGCGGAAAAGGTGGTCCAACTTTATCGTAAAGTACATTAGATAAAAGCATGTCCATAAATGTCTTTGTAAGAAATCTGTCTTCACTCTTTGGCTTCGGAAGACTTTGTCTTTGAAGCTTCGGAAGACTTCACTTTTGGCTTCGGAAGATGTTGGTCTTGGCTTCGGAAGATTTTACACTTAGAATATTTCTAGTGCAAGGTATAAAACTTCCGAAGCATATCTACTTATGTTCTTCAGTGCATGCATGCAGAGAGACTTTGGATGTTTTGGCTGCATCAGACTTATAGGAATCCTTACAAGCTCCCCCTAGGCTGATGCTACCAAAACATTTGAAGATCTTCGGTTGTTGACAGTCCTCAAAATGATGATGACCATGCCCTTCTTCATTAGATGGTTAGAATCACTCAGACTCTCATAGTATCATCTCATCTCAAAGATATCATGTAGAGGTAGGTTGAATAAGTCTTGCCATGTATAGACATCTTCACCACCTTGATCTCTGATCACATGCCATCTCTCTGGATTAGTTGTGAAGGTCCAGGATAAGATGGGTCTCTTAGCTACAAGAGGAGCATCTTAGATTGGAGTTCATTGGGCTGCCTCTTCATGCACTTCCTCAGGTTGAACTGACTCATCCTGAGGTGTTGAGGTGGATGATTCAGGATTCTTCTTCTTCTTTGACTTTGGTTGAGAAGCCATCCTCTTTCTCCTCTTTGAGGACTTTATCTGAGAAGACTGGTCTGCAACACCTTGTTGATCAGTTTTGTCTTGCTCAATTGGGTGTTTCTCCCTCATAGGTTTAGAAGGAGAAGGAGTTTGACCCTGCTGTGGATCAGAAGATAAAGCTTGTTGAGGCTCAGCAGGAGGTCCATGTTGTGTTGTCTCAGGTTGTTCAACCTTAACCTCCACTTCAGGAGGAGCTTGATTTGGAGGGGAGTGTAAGTCAATTAGCTCTCCACTTTTGATCTTCTGCTTGACTAGCCTGATGTGCTCATCAATTGTGGATAGAGACATAGGGCCAAGTCTCCTTCCGGAGAATCCATACAGCTTCAAGAAGCTCATCATCCTTTGTCTGTCAGCAGACTTCTTCATGCTCTTTTGGATGATGGCTCTTGACTTTGCAAAGCCTCTTCCCTCATCTTTCTCTTTGTTGCCTTTTGTTCTTTGAGTACTTGAAGTTCAAGCTGTTTGAGATACTCAAACTCAATGTACTCAAATGACAAGGGAAGGAGTGCAGATGCCTGGTAGAGACCTGTGGCACTCAAGTAGTTGATCATGTTTTGCCTATCTGTTTCCTTGTCTACCTGAGGTTCTTGTATAGCTGCCACAGTGTTAGGACCTGGTATTTGAACGAAATACCTAGTGATTAGCGTGTAAACCAGATCAAATAGTGCGGAATCCTATTTGATTGGCGATCCAATCAGTGAGAACACACGAAGAGTCTATCAAGAATTGAATCTAACGTTAGAAGTCGATTGGGAATCGATCTAATGTGTTCTGTGAACTTGGAGAACGATTTGGGAGGCTTCTGGACGGCTAGGGTACGTCTGGAGTCGTAATGGTATGAATGCTTACGTTTTTCCACGAATTGGGTTGTATTTATAGGTTAGTATTGTTCATTCGGGCGACTGGACCATAAGTATGGTTCAGTCGTGCGATTGAACCATGCGGTTGATTCATCCGCACGACTGAGTGTTCAGTCGTGCGACTGAGCCAATCTTATGTGTCAATCATACGACTGATCCAGTCTCCTGGTTCAGTCGTGCGACTGAGTCAATCGTATGAAGTTATTCATGCGTGTGGTCCATTCGCATGGGCCATTCGCATGAGAACTTCATTAAGTTAAGTTTGAATGTATTAATTAATATAACATTATTGTAACCATTCAAACAATCACAAACCTAATTAACCAATTCAATATCGACTCATTAATGAAATATTAGACATTACAAATCACAAACAATCCATATCATTTCATTAATCATTTCACATTACATCATAATCAGACAAACAAGATCTATTACATTTCATATCATGATCTAGGGACATACATGCATCAACAAACTCCCCCTTGGACCTAGATCTCTCTAATTCTTGCTTTCTGCATAACCTCCTTGTATTTCTTGTACTTCTCTTTTGTGACTCCCGCGTGAATCTCAAACGCGAAGCAGAGTCGTATAACGTTCTGGAACTGGAGGGCTTGTACAATATCCTGCGTATCATAGAACAGTGGCCACTTGTATAGCGTGTAGACATCATTAGCCGACAAGTTAGTAAGCCACATCGGGTCGAATACCCTGATCGTATCCATTTGGCCCTCTTTGCTTAGGACTATGACCGCTTCTGCTGTTCTCCAATCATAGTACCACCACTTAAAGTGTGGAGTGAAGTCCTGTGGCATTTCCCTGAGTGGGATTCTTGACATTGTGCGCGGAGGACTCCACTTCAACACTATCTTGGGCTTGCCAGTAATGGCATCAACCTCAGACCTTCTGATATACCTAGTAGGCTGTTGGGGTCTGAAGTTAACCCATCTGGTGTGGTACTCCTTCTTTAGGGCAGCCTCGAACCAGCCTGACATCTTCCTCGGGTCAGCATACAAAAGCTTTAGCTTAGCCAGCTGGTTGAGCTCAAAACCTGGTAGAGTCTTCAGATCATGTGGGAATCTGAAGTACTCTATGCCCTGTTCCCTCTTAACTGCATAAACATTAAGATCCTCAAAATACGCCCATGCTATGATCCTGCCAGACACCTTGTGATGTTTCTTGACTCTGTAGAGTTTGGTGTAGGCATCTTGTTTCGGTGCAGCACGTTGGGCTCTAACTTCTTCAAAACATGCAGCCCACTCAGCCTTTCGAATGTCGACATCATCATTTGAGGCTTGGGCTGTTCCTTCTGCTTTCTCTGTTTCTTGCTCCATCTTGTTCAACACCTCAAAAGTATCGCTGACGAGGGATTCACCCAGATTGGGGACCACATTTCCCTCATTGTCAGCGTACTGAGGGTAATCCTCGGCAGTGACATCTTCAATCTCGACTTCATCAACATCGTTGAGCTCTTCGTCACTAGTCGAATCGCATGTCGGAGCATCTTTCACTATCTCATCTGGATTGAGCTTGAAAATCTCTGCGAGTTGCTCGTTTGATAGGTCATGAATTATTTCCCCTTCTTCAGGGGTATAACTCACTGACCTCCTTACGATCCCTTGCAGATCAAGAATCATTGTTAGCTGAGTCTTGACCTGCTGAAGGGGAGCAACATCAAACTCATCCCTTTGGTAATTTGGATCTGTTTGATTTAAACATTCAACACATAAACCATTAGTAATTAATCAAACAGAAATGCATTAACTTAATATAAACATTCAATACATAGTTTTCAATACATGATTCAAATACAAAAGTAAATAAATACATAAACATCTAGTCTTTACTTTTATCTTGTATCATCGGCTCATCACTTGGAGGAGCAGAGGTAGAGGCTGATTGGTCTTGTCTGTTCTTTGACCTCCTCTCTTGACCTGAAGCAGAGGCCGATGCAGCTGCATCCCCTCCTTCTGCTTCATCATCATCGTCCTTCTCCTCTGTCCTTTCTCCTTCGGTTTCCTCATCCTCTCTGTATCATCCTCATCATCCTCATCATCATCTTCATCATCATCATCACCATCATCTCCATCTCCCTCTTTGATCTTCAGGGCTCCTCCTTAGATCCTTTCAGCTTTAACATGATAGTCTTCTTTGCCTCCTCCAACTCCTCTATCCTTCTTGAGATGTGACACTATGTGCTTGGAGTTGGGCTATCTCAGTGCTCTGAGCAGCCATCTGTTGGGCCTGCTCCTCTATAACTCGAGCCTGCTCTGCAATCTGGTGAGATTGTGCAGCAGTCAGGTCAGCAAGCTGGCGGATCTGGGCCGCCTTCTCCTCATCTGCAGCTAGTAAGCGCATCACCATCCTGTTGAGCGCAGACAGCTGTTCCTCTACCCCGATTGGAGGTAGAGGTGATCCATAAGTATGTGAGGGATGGGCTGAGGGTCCTGCTTGGTGGAGTGGGGTGGTGGTGGTGGCTGTAGTGAAGATGGGTCTGTGAAATGGTGGAGGTGATGTGGGAGTAAAGGATATGGTGGTGGATGGAATCTGTACTGTGGTGGGAGGTATGGTGGTGGCTGTGGTAGCTGTGGTGGATGTGGTGGCTGTGGAAGTGGTAGTGGTGGTGGTAGCAGTAGAGGCTGTGGTGGTAACGAAGGTCAACCGACGCTTCTTCTTCTTCTGACCATGGGGCTGAGCCATCCTCCTCCTCCTCGTCCCCGTTGAGGTGGATGCTCCCCCTACAACCCTGCTAGCTGAACCGGTGCATAGCTCGGATCAGTAGCTGTCTCTCCGGAGTCTCTCGGGCGTTCACCAACCGCCCTCAGCCCATGTTCTGTGGGAACAACTTTGCTTCCCACAGTTCGCGTTAGGGGCTCCTCATCCGACTCCTCCTCCTCGTCTGCACCAAGAACAAAATCCTGATGGAATCCAGCTGACTCGGCTACATCTCCAGCTGGGGCGGACACTGGAGGTACTACATCAGACACTGTGCCTCTCGGTGGAATAGGCATATCGTCTCCAGCATCCCCACTGTCATCATCATCCGAGTCATGAGTGGGTAGAGCAATCTGCTCCACATCAGAATCACTATCATCGTGGCGCCACTTTCTCTTGGCTGGCACCACGTAGTCCTCCCGGGCCAGATGCCCAAACAACCTCCTGACAGGGGGTTTCACTTGCTTCCCCTGTATACCTTCATCCTCCCCAAGGTAGTATCATCCATCACCTCGAGGACTACCGCATCATCCTTCTCCTTCGGCAGGGAGGGAAGCTTCTGATCTATGATCATCTGCATAAACCTCGGGTACATACAGAAGCCCTCCTTCCCTTTCCCCTCAATGTTCTCCACCAGGTAGGTGAAGATCATCTTGGAGAAGCTGAACGGGTGGTTCAGCACCAACGCAACATACGCGTTCTGTATCTGGTCGATAGCTCATCAAAACCTCCCTTCCTGGAAGCTATGCACTTAAGCAGCACGTGCGCAAGATACTTAAACTGGGGACAGAGGTTACTCTTGTTGAGTACCCCAGCATTGATGTCCCCAGAGTACTTGGCTCTAAGAAAGCATCCTCTGACTGTGAGGGGGTGTAATCGAGTCGGACAATCAGCGTCATCCCCCAACTGTAATACGATCCTTAGATCCTCCTCTGAGATAGCAATAGCCTCTCCAAAGATGGTACTTCTGATGCAGTGAGGCTCAGAAGATCTATCAACTGTAGCGCCTTCCCAGAAGGCCTGCTGAATGGATCGATACGGAGTACAAGGAGTAGATATGGCATGTGCAATCCTCGACCTCAGTAGAAATGTGATAATGCCCGAGAAATCAGCAGCGTTTCTGGATGTCAAATCCAGATGAGCACATATGTTGTGCTTCGTGCTCATAGTCCATCGACTCGCCATCTGTAACACAACCAAATAAACATTAGTACCTTTGGCTAAGAATGTCATGAAACACTTAAACTTGAAGAAAATCTTTCTGTCATGCGATTGAGGTTGTGCGACTGAGATCAGTCGTGCGATTGAACAGTGCGAATGGGATTCAGTCGTGCGAATGATCCCATGCGTACGACTGAGTGTGCGACTGGACTCATGCATATGTAACCTCATGCGGTTGCCAGTCGTGCGACTGAACTTCATACGCATGGTTCAGTCGTGCGGTTAGCAGTTCGCACCCTTCAGTCGTGCGACTGAAGTTCATCAACCTGTCCATTCGCATGATGTACTGACTGTTCAATTAAATTCACTTTTTCACCAATTTTGAGTTTTAGACTTCGTGTTCTGGTTCATTAGACTCGCAATCCATCTTATAACACCTAACATCTTTAATTTCATTTGTTTGAGTCGTTTAGTTAGGTTATTAAGTCACTTAAGTCTCGGTTAGTTTGACGAGTCGATTTTCCCGATTTGGTGTCAAATTGAAGGTTATTGTGGTATCTCTTCACCGCAAATTACCTGTAAGTCGATGTAATGGTCAGTAATCAAGAGAAGGGGTTTATGGCAATCAAATGAAATTTGGCAGAGTGACGTTAAGTCGTGCGATTTAGGGTTAATTTGAGGGTGGTGAGTCTCTGCGACCGACTCCCCCTCTATTTATACTAACCCTAGATTCAATCGTGCGACTGAGCTCATCCGCACCTTTCAGTCGTGCGAGTGGGACTCAGTCGTGCGATTGGTTCAGTCGCCCTTCTTCAGTCGTCCGACTGGATCTCAGTCGTGCGACTGACTCATTCGTTCTCTCTTAAGCAAACGACTGGGCCAATCGTATGGATTCGGTTGGATGGTCCATACTCATGTCCATTCGTACGAATGGCTCCCATTCGTATGATTAGTCCATACGTATGGTCCATTCGTGCGAATGGGTCATACTTATTAAATTTTCTGCCAATTTGAATATTTAACATTTAAACCCTTTTAATTGTTGAAATTAACGTTATGAGCATTTGATCATCTCAGACATGATCATTTTAACTTGAAAACCTTTTGATCACCTCAGACGTGATCCTTTTAAACAATTTAGTCACCTCAGACGTGACCTTTTTAAACACTTGTCACCTCAGACGTGACTGTTTTAAACTTTTAAAGCACATGTGGTCATCTCAGACATGACCCTTTTAGTGAGTTGATCCCTTACTGATTTTCCTGATGTAGTCTGACAGACAGACAAACTAAAATAACTAACAGAATTAGAAAATTTAAACTAAATAATCAAAACAAGACTTGTTTTTGGCTTTTTGTGAGAGATAAATCCTAAGATGGACATCTACGGATTTGGTTCCGGAATAGGCAGCTTCAATTAGATTGACCACACCTGGACCAATTCAATTTTGGAATCATACAGGCAAGTCAAATCATTTGGGACTTGTTATCAAAATCTTTTGATGCTCAATTCTTGGTGTTCATCCAGAGTCGTTAGCAACTTTAGGAAATCATACTGGAACTCTTAGATTTCCACATTGATTTGAACTTTCAAGAATTGCAGCCACAATGATTGTCAATATGTTTGTCCACTTAAATCCATACACAGACTTTTGACACAGACTGGTGACTGTTTTAGGTTTAATTATTTCAACTAACATTTGTGGATCCCACACTTATATGGTAATCAACATTCCTCAGGAGCTTTTGAGCGGTCTACGGGTATTATTACAAGAAGAGACTATTCTTAGAGCTTTCAAAGAGAAGCCAGTCCTCAGGTCAGTGCCATCGCACAGCAGAGAGGCGGCAAACAACAATGAATTCTAGAATATCTAGGTTATGCTTATCCTCAGGTCAGTGCCATCGCACAGCAGAGAGGCACACAACCTATCTCCTTGTTAGAGCAGCTTAATTTTATTTTGCACAAAATGCACCAACAACATAAGTCATTAGCTTTATAGCATTTGTCTTTCATTTTTTTTTGCTTTGCTCTATTTATGGTCATCCGCACACATTTGTGGCGTTTACATGCTCATTACCCCTTATTGGAATATTGTTGATTGTGTTAACCAGTGATAAGATGGAAGCCCACAGTCAGTTGAACAACTTAGTTTGATCTTGAGATCACCAGTCAGGTCTAATCATCTATTGTGTTGAATCTACCGACATATCATTTGTGGTCTAGCAACCTCTAGGTCTACTCTCTTTGTGTTACCTTAGGAGTTACCAGTTTTTCTATCATCTTCCCTTTTATATTGCTTAGACTACACAGACTTATACTTTGAATTTTGCATCTTTTCTAAATTTAAATTTTAAAGTCCCTCTTGATTTGTTCCTGTGTACTATCATTTTCCAAAGGGTTTGAATCGGTATCACAGATACGATCTACCTTATATCAGCTATCCACTCCTTCTCCCTCGTTTTTTTTAATGTTACTTGCTGACATATTCTCCCCCTAAAATACTAAAATCATAACTGGTTTAATTATTTTAGGATTTTAATAAACAGCAAAATAACATGAGTTTAATTTAAACAGACTAAAATAAACAAATAAAATAAAATAAAAAAGAAAATTAACTAAACTAACATCGGACTACACATTATCATCATCAGGAATAACCTCACTTTTCTTTTTAACGCCGTTGACCTCTAGCAAATATTGAAAACGTGGTTTATCAAAGGCTTTAGTATAGAGGTCAGCGCGTTGAAAATCAGTATTAATTTTTACCACATCAATTAAGTTCTTTTCAAAACAGTCTCTTATGAAATGGTATTTAATACCGATATGTTTGGTCTTAGGATGTTGGACCGGATTTTTAGTTACTGCAATTGCAGCAGAGTTATCAACAAATAGGAGTAGAGAGAACTTTAAACCGTAATCCCGCATTTGCTGTTGAATCCAGATGATTTGTGAACAGCAACTTGCAGCAGCAACATATTCGGCTTCACAGGTTGACAATGCAACCGATGTCTGCTTCTTACACTGCCAGGTAACTAATCTTCTCCCAAAGAATTGACACCCTGCTGATGTAGACTTGTAGTTCATCTTGCAGCCCCCGTAATCCGAGTCACTATACGCCGTGAGCTCAAAGTCATCATCATGAGGATACCACAACCCAAGTGTGGGTGTACCCTTCAGATAACGAAAAATCTTTTGACCCCGATCAGATGGTTGACCTTAGGCTTAGCCTGATATCTAGAACATAAACATGTAGCATACATGATATCAGGTCTTGAGGCAGTGAGATACATGAGGGATCCAATCATTCCTCGGTACATCGTGGCATCTACAAGATCTCCATTTTCATCAGGTGCTATGTCGTGATTCGTAGCAAGTGGAGTCCCAGCAGCAGAAGCATTCTCCATGTCAAAACGACTGAGAATGTCTCCTACATACTTGGTCTGATGTAGAAAGATCCCATTTGGTGTCTGATCCACCTGTAACCCGAGAAAGAACTTCATCTCCCCCATAGCACTCATCTCAAACTCTTTCTTCATAACTGCTTCAAACTCTTTGCATAACTCTTCGTTCTTTGAACCGAAGATTATGTCATCAACATAGATCTGTACGAGCAGTAGGTCGCCATCTTTTTCTTTAATGAACAGCGTGCAGTCAATGACTCCCCTGCGAAAGCCGTGTTTCACAAGATGAGTCGAGAGTTTCTCATACCAAGCTCTTGGAGCTTGATGAAGCCCGTATAAAGCCTTGTCGAGCTTGTAAACTCTATCCCGATGATAAGGATCTTCAAATCCCTCGGGTTGACTGACATAGACTGTTTCTCTGATTTCCCCATGAAGGAATGCACTCTTCACATCTAATTGGTAGACTTTAATCTTCATGTACGATGCATAGGCAAGGAAGATACGAATGGCTTCCATCCTTGCCACGGGTGCAAACACCTCATTGTAGTCAATTCCCTCGACTTGGCGAAAACCCTGAACCACCAATCGAGCTTTGTTCCTGATAATGACCCCTTGGTCATCTTTCTTGCATTTCAGGACCCATTTGGTGCCAATGACTTTAGCACCTTTAGGTCTATCAACCAGAGTCCATACACCTAACTTCTTGAACTGAAGAAGTTCTTCTTGCATGGCACTCACCCACGCCTCATCATTTAGTGCATCACTGACATATTTTGGCTCAAACTGCGAGACAAAACACCGATAAGCACCATCATGAATGTAACCCTTCTCCATAACCGAGGCGTAATCAGCTGAATAAAGCTGATTTCGGGTTTGTACTCCTGATCTGACATCCCCAATGACATTGTCTAGGGGATGATAGACGTTTAGTCGTGATCCTGGAGTAGTAGGAACAGCTACCTCAGAGCCAAGATTATGAACATTTGGTTCTGCATCTGAGGTAGTTGGAGTTTGAGGTTCCGAAGTCGAAGGTGCATCACTGGTAGATGCTTGTGGACTTTCAGGAACTGGAACCTGTTCCTCCTGACTGTTCTGGTCATCTTCTTCAGCTTCATCTTCAGAGGAGGAGTCACTGTCATCGACTACTCCCCCTGACTGAGTAGATGATTCTCCCTGTGAGCTAGATGGTGTATTCAAGATATCATACATCATTCTAGTAGCTAACTCGTCATCCGAGGGATAGAGAGGGATGTTGAAGGACTTGAAGAATCCATCATAGTCGAAGAAGTAGGCGGGTCCTTTGCCAGTAGGTGGTGTGGTATATCTCTGAACGTCAACATTACACCACACTTCTACTAGACCCGTTGAGTTGTTGTAAACTCGCTTGTTCGGTATGTTGTATCCTAGAAAGATTCCTTCATCCGCCTTCTCGCTGAATTTACCTTCTTGTGTCTTCTTCAAAGTGTGCACGGCGCGCCAAATGGTTCAAGATACTCCAAATTCGGTTTGCGTCTTTGTAGTAGCTCGTAACATGTCTTTCCGTGGCGCTTGACTATCAGGACTCGATTCAGTGTATAACATGCATTCGCCACTGCTCATTCCAGAATTGGATAGGCAGTTTCGAGTCTGCCAGCATAGTCCGTGCTGTCTCTATCAAGCTTCTGTTCTTTCTCTCAGCAACGCCATTCATCTGAGGCGTGTAGGCAGAAGTGAATTGATGCACAATTCCCTTTTCCTTGCAGTAAGCCTCCGGTTCTTGAATTCCGTCCCGTTGTCTGAGCGTACTTGTCTAACCTTCAGCTTGTAGAGAGATTCCAGTGTGGTTACTAACTCCTTGAATGACTCAAATGTTTCTGATTTGGATTTCAGAAACATTACCCAAGTGAACCTTGAGTAGTCATCAGTGACCACAAAACAGTACAAGTCGCCTGCAATGCTCTTTGTACTGACTGGACCAAACAGATCCATGTGAAGAAGTTCAAGAGGAAGTTCTATTGAATGAACTTTCTTTTCCTTATGAGACTTCTTCGTCTGTTTGCCTTTCTTGCAAGCTACACAAAAATCAGGAAGCTGGAAGTTCTTGACATTAACTCCTCTCACAAGATCCTTCTGAATCAAGTGATTCATCTTCCTTTGACTAATGTGTCCCATTCTCCTATGCCAGGAGATGGAATCCTTCTCAGTAGCTTTAGATAGAAAGCACTGAACCTCATGATCCGTTGTAGCAGCTGTTGACAGATCCAAAACATAAAGGTCTTTATATCTTGAAGCAGTCATCAGAACTTGGTCCTCTGGGATCACGTAGTCTTTCTTGAGCACGTAACACTTCTTGTTGTCGAAGATGACTTTAAATCCCTTATCACAGATTTGGGAAACAGAAAGTAAGTTATTTTGAAGTTGTTGAACGTAGTTCACCTTATCAAACTTAACTTTCTGATTCCCCACTTCTCCCTGAGCTGTGATATAGCCTCCCTTGTTTCCAGCAAATGAAACATGCCCTCCTTTTATTTGCTTGACGTTTGATAAAAGGGCCCTATTTCCTGTCATGTGCCTGGATGCTCCGCTGTCTACAATCCACGTGTTAGTTTCAGCACTGTATCGAACACCCTGCACATACAAAGTAAAGGATTAGTTTAGGTTAGGAACCCAAGCCTTTACTGGCTTGGGTTTCCCAGAGGCATCACACATCATAAATTCCACCCATTGACCCTTAGAGGATGAGGGTAGCTCAGGTTCCTTCTTGTCATCATTATCAGACACAGAGGATGACTTCTCTTTCCATAAGCCAGATTTGTGCAAGGCCTGTTTGTGATAAACAGTCGACTGGCTTACAGGTTGAACTTTAGGTTCACTAGTTCTTCTAGGTGGAGTCAGAGAACTCCTCTTAGAAGACCTAGGCTTTGAATCCTGAAGTTCAATCTTCTTCCTAGGTGTCTGATAGAAAGGACAATAGGAAGCAATGTGTCCACATTCTCCACAGTTGTAGCATGACCTGCTATCAACTTTATGATTAAACTTTCTTTGTGGAGAAGTGTGTGACACTCTAGTAACATCAATCACTTTAGGTTTTGACTCTGGTTCTTTTGATGTTTTCTCTGGTTTAACAAAGTTAACTGTTTTAACCTGTTTAACATCTTTCTCTTTTTGGTTAACTGGTTTTTGACTTGAAACATGTGAAAGATTAACATTAGAAGTCTTTTTAGGTTCTGATTTGACTCTGTTTGACCCTGACTTTAAGTTAACCTTTTCAAATTCATTTTCCAGATTAACACAAGGCAATTTACCCTTTGCCTTTGAAGTGGCCTCCTTTTGTTTGTTTCCAGATTCGATAGATGAACATGAGGAATCTGGATCACTAACAAGAGGAGTAGACACCACATGATCCTTGATGGGGTTATTATTTACTGGTCTAGTCTTAGTGTTCATCAAGGTCTCAGGTGGTGGTGGAACCACTTTATAACCCAAACCCTCCCCGTTATTCCTTTCTCTCACTAAGTGTTGGACTATGTGTGAAGAACTTGTCCAACTGTGCAGTTTCTGTTTTAATGAGTTTACTTCTACTTCTAGAACTGCCTTTTGCTTCTTAGTGTCTTCTAGGGAGTTTAGATAGTACCTAATGTCATTAGCTTGGTTAAATGCAACTACTTCGGTTTCCCTAAGCTGTTTAGTCAAAAGGTCTATCTTTTCTTTATAACTATGCTCATTTTGTTTTAATACTCTATTAGCCTCAGTGCACAGTTGCAAATCTTTTACTAAGTTATCATTATGATCTAATAACCTAGCAAATTTTTCATCTATGCTATTTCTAAAAGTATTACAATCAGAACAAGCATGATTATCAAACATTTGGTCAATGGTACTTACCTGAGTTGGTTCAGAAGAGTTAGCCATCAACGCAGCATCAGATGTCTCTGGTTCTGGTGATTCTGTCTTTTCTGTCTCTGACGTGGTAGTCTCCTCTTTAGGCTTGTAACTGACCTCAGTGGCAGTTGTCTCTTCAATATTTGACATCGCTATCTCAACTGCTAGATCTCCTTCACTCGCGGAATCATCGTCAATGTTTTCTACACTCGCAATGTTTGATTCCCCTGGAGAGACAAACCTAAAGCTCCAATCCTATCCTTCATCATCATGAGCAGTCAAGGCTTTTGGATCCTTGCTTGATGAAGTAGAACTAGTAGCTTGCTTGTCTTGGCGAGTGAAGACGGAACGGGTTTCCGTTACCCGTCTTCTTTGGCTTGACACATTCTCTTTTGAAGTGCCCCTTCTCTCCACAGTTGAAGCAGGTCACTTTGCTCTTGTCAAAACCAAATGTAGTATCCTTAGTAGCTACCAAGTTCTGTCCGGTCTTTTTAACAAACTTCTTCGCCCTCCGGACAACACTAGCTAAGGCCCACATTATGTCCATCCTCTCAAGCTCCATTTCGTCCACCTGCTCGTAGTCCTCGTCTGCCAGATGGCAATTTCCAATCTTCCCGGCAACAAGTCCATCATAAGAATGAACCACTGCAGCCAAAAGATCCATATGCTCTCGAGCTACTTCCACAGTCACATTACGGAGGTTCTTGGTCTTCAGTTTAGTAGCACTTGCTTCAGATCCTATATAGCGGGTACAAGAGGATCCCGACGTGTCTGATCCTGAAGGAGACGCATGTGAAGGACCCGATGAGCTAGACACAAATGCAGTCTGGAGAGGTGCTCCAGATGTCTTAGCTTGAGGCGTGGCGTTGTACAAAGCTGGATTTTGAGTGTACGTAGATTTCGGAGCTCTGTACTTCATCCTAAGTGCCTCTTCTCGCAACTTAAGAATGAAGTCATTAATATCCAGTTTTGCCAGCATTCCATTCTGTCTCAGGTTAGACGAATGAAGCCCACTTTTCAGGCAATCCGTCTGCAAAGTTAGTAACTTTCTCTTCCATGGTAGTAGCCACCCCATGTGTATGCAGTTCACTCATCAGATGGTAGAATCTATCTATAACATCGTCTAAACTCTCGTTTCCCATCGATGAGAAGTTATCGAATTCCTTCTTTAACTCCTTAGCCTTGATTGCCTTCAACGAAGCATTCCCGTCGTACCTCTTTTATAGTTCATCCCATAGTTTCTTGGACTGCTTATTCTCTGAGTACTGGTGGAATATGTCTTTAGGGATAGACTGTGTAATCAATGCATAAACTCTATTCTCTGCATTGTATTTAACTTTCTGCGCGTCAGTCATCCCTCCTAATGTTAGCTTAACTCCATCAGCTCCCACCGGTGTACTATACCCAATCTCGATGGCTTCCCACAGATTCGGATCCACTCCATTGAGGTAGATCTCAAAACGTTGTTTCCAGTGGGGAAACTCATCTAACGTTAAGAGCTTTGGTGGTTTATTATGATTCCCCACCTCACTCTCAAGCAACAGCAGGTTCTGTATCCTAGAGTCCTTCCCAGCAGTAAAGGCTGACATTTGATCTTCCATGGCGAAAAACTTTAAGTCTAATAAAACAAACTGCAACTGGTGCGACTGAAGGATGCGAATGGTCTAGTCATGCGTATGAACTCTGCGACTGGTTCAATCGTGCGGCTGAACTAAGCGATTGGTTCAGTCGTGCGAATGAAGCTGATGCGTATGAGCAATGCGAACGAACGGTTCAATCGTACAAATGGAGATGCGACTAGGTCCAATCGTGCGTCTGGGCTATGCGAATGAAGTCCAGTCGTGCGAATGGCTCACTCGTGCGACTGAAGCTGCTGTTTTGCGAAATTTTCTAGGTTAAACGTGTTGCAGCCGTAAAAATTCGAAATTTCGCAAGGTCTAATCGCCTAAGTCCGTAGAAACCAAACTTTGATGAGCAGGGAACGTCCAAGATCACTTTTGACACCAAAGATTGCGTTTTTAGTGCAAAAACAAAAACTTTTATGCAATCTTGATTGAATCACACGTAATCAAGAGCCAAGGCTCTGATACCACTTGTTAGGACCAAGTATTTGAACGAAATACCTAGTGATTAGCGTGTAAACCAGATCACATAGTGCGGAATCCTATTTGATTGGCGATCCAATCAGTGAGAACACACGAAGAATCAATCAAGAATTGAATCTAACGTTAGAAGTCGATTGGGAATCGATCTAATGTGTTCTGTGAACTTGGAGAACGATTTGGGAGGCTTCTGGACGGCTAGGGTACGTCTGGAGTCGTAATGGTATGAATGCTTGCGTTTTTCCACGAATTGGGTTGTATTTATAGGTTAGTATTGTTCATTCGGGCGACTGGACCATAAGTATGGTTCAGTCGTGCGATTGAACCATGCGGTTGATTCATCCGCACGACTGAGTGTTCAGTCGTGCGACTGAGCCAATCTTATGTGTCAATCATACGACTGATCCAGTCTCCTGGTTCAGTCGTGCGACTGAGTCAATCGTATGAAGTTATTCATGCGTGTGGTCCATTCGCATGGGCCATTCGCATGAGAACTTCATTAAGTTAAGTTTGAATGTATTAATTAATATAACATTTTGTGTAACCATTCAAACAATCACAAACCTAATTAACCAATTCAATATCGACTCATTAATAAAATATTAGACATTACAAATCACAAACAATCCATATCATTTCATTAATCATCTCACATTACATCATAATCAGACAAACAAGATCTATTACATTTCATATCATGATCTAGGGACATACATGCATCAACACACAGTCTCCTGCATAGGGCTTTCTTGAACTGGGAAGAGAGTGGGAACATACTTATATAATCTTTTCTGTCTCTTCTCCTCTTTGTTTTAGAGAAGTACCCTTGCATCCTCTTCTTCCTTTACTTCTCTTGACACTTCCATGTCAGCCAGTTCATTGAGTTTCTCTAAGGGGAGAGACATAATCTCATCAATGTCATATCTTTTCTATCTCTTCTCCTCTTTGATTTGGAGAAGTAGCCTTGCATGCTCTCCTTCCTTCATCTCTCTTGACACTTCCATGTCAGCCAGTTCATTAAGTTCCTCTAAGCGGAGAGATATAAACACAACAATGTCATCTTGAGTGTTTGGTCTGCCGGTAAGTAATCCTGATTGCCCTCAACTCATCATCTTGAGTGTTTGGTCTGGGGGCAGCCCTGATTACAGCTTGCATAAAGCCTGAAGACCCAGAGGAACTTTCTCCCCTTAGCTTCCTCTTCCTCCCTCTCTCCTCCTCCTCAATCTCCTCAAGAGTTAGAATCCTTTTCCCTTTGTCACCCACAGACCTTTGTGACACAGGGTGGAGAGAGCTTTAGCGTTCATTACTTGGTGTAGCATCCAAGTTTGGCCAGAGAGAGGTTGTGATACACCTTCACCAGCAGGTGTTTCACTGAGGGGATGAATTACTAAAGTAGTTGTTGGTGTGACAGGGCTCTCAGGCTCTATCACTAAGCCTTCAGCCAAGGTTTTCGCTTTGAAGATAATCTCAGGGTCTGCCTCAACATCCAGTTGACCAATAACATTACCTGATTGCCTATGTCACCTTCTTAGACTGAACTTTTCGGTAATTCTGTCTTGAATCTTTTATGCCAGCCTGTCAGCTTGTCTAGATTGACTTGGGCTGACAAGTGGCATTTTGATCAGGTCAAGACCTTCATAGTAGTTCAAGGTCTTAAAGTTGAACACCTCTTGCTGCCCTTGAACTCTTTGAAGAATGAGGGCTCTTCTATCAGCATCATACCTCCACCCAATAATGTAGTTTAAAGTTTCTTGGGGTGGGGATGATATAGCCATTGGAATGCCTTCCTCAAAGAGACTCTGAATGAAAGAGTCTATAGAGTCCACATCAATGTGAACTTGAGGAAGTTGCTGAGTATGCACAATTGCAAGTGACGATGGTAAGTCCTCAATGTCCATACTCCCTGAAGAACTCCCAGGTTCTGTGACTGTAATGACTTTCTCCCCCTATTGGTAGCATCACCCTCTTGCATAGGTGAGCTAGGAGTTAGGTCAATCACATTCACAGGTTCTTGTGTTCTTGGTTGAGCTCTCCTTAAAGGTCTCCCAGCTAGTTTTTCCCTGAGATAAGATATCTCAAGTTGCTGATCATTGGCCCTGTTGTGCACGGTAGTCACCTGAGATTCAAGGTGACTAACCTTAGAGACTAAATAGGAGCATGTTTTCGACAGTTTTTGCACCTTTAGTCTCAAATTCCCCTCATCTTCATCAGAAGAATCATTGGGGGATGAGATGATTGGACCAAATTTCTCTCTCTCACCACCAGCTTCAGGTTCTTGGCTGCTAGATTTCCTCTACACATTGACAGCCTTAGTTGAAGTGCCAATGGGCTGAGTTGCCATGGTTGAGGTCTTAATGATGTAATCACTTGCAGAAGTGAGAGCCTCTTCCATATGAACCTCCTGAACAGGTTCAGAGGGATCCACCTTAATGATAGGTGACTGATGTGGGCTAGACAAAGGAGAGACTCATGGTACTCACCGAAACCTAAGTCTTTATCAGTATAGAATTAAAGGTTGGGAATGGGTTGGTTTAAGTCTAAAGGATGGGGATGGTAACTATCCCCTAAAGGTTGTTCACTTGAGTGTTAAGACTCAAAGTGAAAGCTTAAGGCACTTGGGCTTGTGAGCTCATCAGACTGAGCATGAGGAACCTCAGCATTGATTCTTGAAGAGATGGGAATGGTTTGCTCCTCAGGGGAAGTGGGAGCTCTAGTATCCACTTCCTCCTGTATGGGTGAGTGTATGGGGGCCTGCACAAGCTCAATATCTTGAGCAGTGGTTCGTTTGGATTTTCTTTGGTAGGTGATGGTGATTTGTGGTGTTTTTGGTGGTAGGGAGGTAGAAGGTGTGGGTTCAACACTAGCTTGTGTTGCTAGGTTGTCACCTTGAGCAATGAGCTCTAAAATTATTGGGAGAAGGGCTGTTTCTACCCCTGACAAGCCTACAGTTAGGTTCTTCATGATTTTAAAAATGCCAGGCTTTATCTTTCCCAATTTAAGAATATTATCTGTTTCCCTCAACTGTGAGCCCAGTTCACAGTTGAGAATGTGTTGAACATATCTAGGAAACATATAATACTCTAAGGAGTCCAAGTTAGCAAGCAAATTTGTATAAACAAACTGAGAGTACCTGAACTTGACCCTTGAACCATTCCATGCAATATGAAGGAGAGATCCTCAGGAATCTGGTCCCACCCTCCATGCTTGTTTGACAAGCTGTGGATAATCACATGAAGTAGGTATTTCCACTGGGATTAGAGCTTCTGCAGGACCGGTGAAGGGTATGCACTTACAACACAACAACACAATAAGGAGAGTTGCTTAGAACACTTAACAGATCAAATAGGGAACTGGTTAACTTGTTAATGAAAGATGCTAAGAACACAAGTAAATATGAGTTAGAACAAGATTGCAAACAACACAGGTATTTGGTTTTGAAGAATGCTGTATATTGCTTCTCAAGTTCTATTACAAGTTACAAGCATCGATGGAAAGTTACAAGTACTTGAGATACTTTATACTACATCCTACAACCGGCCATACTTTGAAGGCCAGCTGGATACAGTTGACTAGACAACTACAAAATAAAATGTAGAGTCAAAAGGCAGATCTGCCTTTTGACTTGTGACTATGACATGCCATAGCTTACATCCTAATATATTACAAAAAGGATAAAAGTACATAAAGTAGAAAGCATGGAGTCAAGACCTCAATGTACAGTTACCAAAAGCATGGAGCTTTCACCAACTCATGAAAGTTGGTGACTTTACAGAGTAGCAGCGGAAAGGTGGTCCAACTTTATGGTAAATTACATCAGATAAAGGAATATCTCTAAAAGTCTTCGGAAGAAATCTGTCTTCACTCTTTGGCTTCGGAAGACTTTGTCTTTGAAGCTTCGGAAGACTTCACTTTTGGCTTCGGATGATGTTCGTCTTGGCTTCGAAAGATTTTACACTTAGAATATTTCTAGTGTATGGTGTAAAACTTCCGAAGCATTTCTACTTCTGTTATTTAGTGCATGCATGCAGAGAGACTTTGGATGTTTTGGCTGCATCAGACTTATAGGAATCCTTACAAACTCCCCCTAGGCTGATGCTACTAAAACATTTAGAAGATCTTCAGATATTTGTAGTCTTCAGGACGATGATGACCATACCCTTCTTCATCAGATGGTTAGGATGAATCAGACTTTCATAATATCTTCTCATCTCAAAGAGATCATGCAGAGGTAGGTTGATTATGTCTAGCCATGTATAGACATTCTTAACACCTTGATCTTTGATCACATGCCATCTCTCTGGATTAGTAGTGAAGGTCTGGGACAAGATGGGTGTCTCAGCTGCAAGAGGAGCCACTTGAATTGGAGTTGATTGGGCTTCTCTTCATGCACTTCCTCAGGTTGATCTGACTCAGCCTGAGGTGTAGAGGTGGATGATTCAGGCTTCTTCTTCTTTGACTTTGGTTTGGAAGCCATCCTCTTCTTCCTCTTAGAAGACTTTAACTGAGAAGACTGGTCTGCAGCACCTTGTTGATCATCCTTGTCTTTCTCAGTTGGGTGTTCCTCCCTCACAGGTTCCAGAAGGAGAGGGAGTTCGACCCTACTGTGGGTTAGAAGGTGAAGCTTGCTGAGGCTCAGCAGGAGGTCCAAGTTGTGTGTCTCAGTTTGTTCAACCTTAACCTCCACTTCAGGTGGGATTTGACTTGGAGGAGAGTATAAGTCAATCAGCTCTCCACTTTTGATCTTCTGCTTGATTACCCTGATATGCTCATCCATTGTGGATAGAGACAAAGGGCCAAGTCTCCTTCCGGAGAATCCATACAGCTTCAAGAAGCTCATCATCCTTTGTCTGTCAGCAGACTTCTTCATACTCTTTTGGATGATGGCTCTTGACTTTGCAGCATCTTCCCTCATATTTTTCTTTGTTGCCTTTTGTTCTTTGAACACTTGAAGTTCAAGCTGCTTGAGATACTCAAACTCAATGTACTCAAAGGATAAGGGAAGAAGTGCAGATGCCTGGTAGAGACCTGTGGCACTCAAGTAGTTGATCATGTTTTGCCTATCTGTTTCCTTGTCTACCTGAGTTTCTTGTGTAGCACCCACATTCTCTTGCACAGGGCTTTCCTGAACTGGGGAGAGAAATGGAGCATGCTTGTATAACCTTTTCTGTCTCTTCTCCTCTTTGAATTGGAGAAGTAACGTTGCATCCTTTGCTTCCTTCATCACTCTTGACACTTTCATGTCAGCCAGTTCATTTACTTGCTCTAAGGGGAGAGATATAATATCATCTATGTCATAGTTCCTGGTCTGCAGGTAAGAAATCCTGACTACCCTCAACTCATCTTCTTGAGTGTTTGGTCAGGGGGCAGCTCTGATTGCAGCTTGCATAAAGCCTGAAGACCCAGAGGAACTTTCTCCCCTTAGCTTCCTCTTCCTCTCTATCTCCTCCTCCTCAATCTCCTTAGGAGTCAGAATCCTTTTCCCTTTGTCACCCACAGACCTTTGTGACTGAGGGTGGAGAGAGCTTTGGCCTTCATTGCTTGGTGTAGCATCCAAGCTCTGGCCAGAGAGAGGTTGTAAGACACCTTCACCAACAGGTGTTTCACTAAGGGAATGAATTTCTGAAGTAGTTGTTGGTGTGACAGGTCTCTCAGGCTCTATCACTGGGCCTTCAATCAAGGTTTCCCTTTGAAGCTAATCTAAAGATCTACCTCAGCATCCAGTTGACCAATGACATTACATGATTGCCTTTGTCTCCTTCTAAGGCTGAACTCTTCAGTAATTCTATCTTGAATCCTAAGTGCAAACCTGTTAGCTTGTCTTGATTGGCTTGGGTTGACAAGTGGCTTATTGATCAGGTCAAGACCTTCATAGTAGTTCAAGGTCTGAAAGTTGAACACCTCTTGCTGCCCTTGAACTCTTTGAAGAATGAGGGCTCTTCTATCACCATCATACCTCCACCCAATAATGTAGTTTAAAGTTTCTTGGGGTGGGGATGATATAGCCATTGGAATGCCTTCCTCAAAGAGACTCTGAATGAAAGAGTCTATAGAGTCCACATCAATGTGAACTTGAGGAAGTTGCTGAGTATGCACAATTGCAAGTGAGGATGGTGAGTCCTCAATGTCCATACTCCCTGAAGAACTCCCAGGTTCTGTGACTGTAATGACTTTCTCCCCCTTTTTGGTAGCATCACCCTCTTGCATAGCTGAGCTAGGAGTTAGGTCAATCACACGGTTCTTGTGTTCTTGGTTGAGCTCTCCTTAAATGTCTCCCACCTAGGTTTTCCCTGAGATAAGATATCTCAAGTTGCTGATCATTGGCCTGTTGTGCACGGTAGTCACCTGAGATTCAAGGTGACTAACCTTAGAGACTAAATAGGAGCATGTTTTTGACAGTTTTTGCACCTTTAGTCTCAGATTCCCATCATCTTCATCAGAAGAATCATTGGGGAATGAGATGATTGGACCAAAGTCCTCTCTCTCACCACCAGCCTCAGGTTCTTGGCTGCTGGATTTTCTCTACACATTGACATCCTCAATTGAGGTGTCAATGGGCTGAGTTGGCATGGTGGAGGTCTTAATGATGTAATCACTTGCAGAAGTGAGAGCCTCTTCCATATGGATATCCTGAACAAGTTTAGAAGTATCCACCTCTGTGATGGGTGACTGATGTGGGCTAGACAAAGGGACTTAGGATTACTCATCTCTCTTTGAGTAGGGGAAGAGTAGAGAGACTCATGGTACCCACTGAAACGTAAGTCTTTATCAGTATAGAATGAGAGGTTGGGAATGGGTTGATTTAAGTCTAAAGGCTGGGGATGGTAACTGTCCCCTGAAGGTTTTTCACTTGAGTGTTGAAACTTAGACTGAAAGATTAAGGTAGTTGGGCTTGTGAGCTTATCAGCATGAGCATGAGGAACGTCATCCCTGATTTTTGAAGAGATGGGAGTGGTTTGCTCCTCAAGGGAAGTGGGAGCTCTACTGTCCACTTCCTCCTGTATGGGTGAGTATATGGGGGCCTGCACAGACTCAATAGCTTGAGCAGGGGTTTGTTTGGATTTTCTTTGGTAGGCGAGGGTGACTTGTGGTCTTTTTGGTGGTTGAGAGGTAGAAGGTGTGGGTTCAACACTAGCTTTTGTTGCTAAGTTGTCACCTTGAGCAATGACCTCTAACATTTTTGGGACAAGGGCTGTTTCTACCCCTGAGAAGCCTACAGTTTGCTTCTTGATAATTTTAAAGATGTCGGGCTTCATCTGTCACAATTTAAGAATATTATCTGTTTTCCTTCAACTTTGAGCCCAGTTCACAGTTGAAAATGTGTAGAACATATCTAGGAAAAATATAATACTCTAAGGAGTCTAAGTTAGCAAGCAAGTTTGTATAAACAAACTGAGAGTACCTGAACTTGACCCCTTGAACCATTCCATGTACTATAAAGGAGAGATCCTCAGGAATCTGGTCCCACCCTCCATGCTTGTTTGACAAGCTGTGGATAACCACATGAAACAGGTATTTCCACTGGGATGAGACCTTCCCTTTCCTGAAGGTCTTTATAGAGAAATCTCCCTCATAGCACATCTGCTCAAAGGTATGATTTACATCTTCCTTTAGGAAGGACAACTCACCTTCTTCATCATCTAGCTGCAAGTGAGTGTTGATGATGGCCGGAGTGATGAAGATTGTCCTCCCTTGCACTATGGCAGACAGTGCCTTCTCCCCATCCATAATGACCTCTTGGCAGGTCTTCCAAAATTCAAGCAGATGATCCTCATAGAGAGTAGGATCAATGGTTTGATGGGTTTGTTAGAACATAAAACCAAGTTTAACCATTTAAACTTTCAGAAAACGCAGCGGATATATATCTTTAAAACCGATTTTATAAGCTGAAAATATGTTCTTTAAGTGACCATACAAGTGTAAAACAAACCCATAATCAAAGGGATCTTTAATATGTGAATGAACAAGCTATGAACATCTATTAAACTATATAAAATCACAGCTACATAGAGCTGTGATTAACTACCTTTATCCAGCTGAAAAGTCGACCAAAAGAGGATGATAAAATGCAAGAAATCTCGGCCAAGGCTCCAAAAAGGATCCCTCAAGCTTGTATACCCCAAGCCTTGATGCAACCACCACTCTTGCTAGGGAGAGACACCAAGAAAGACACCAAGAACTCTAAAAGGAAACCCCTCTTTGATGCTGCTGGCCGTAAGTTTTGAGAGAGAGAGAGGAGGAGTTCTATTTTGTCTATTGCATGTATTGAATAATGAGAGTGTTGTGTGCAAGAGTAGTTAACACTTTGTGTGTTTTCAAGGACACAAAGGTCCAATAGGAATAAAGAGGGGGCGGCCAAGGTTTTTAAAAACATAAGATTTCCCTCTCAAATTTTGTCACACATTAACTAGTTAACTAGTCCTCCTACTAGATATATACAACTAACCTTTTAATTGTATAATCTATACACTCCCATTATTAATTTGTAATGTTATCTAACTTATTTAAATAACATTACAAATAATATTATTGAACAAAATATCCTAATAAATTGTTCCATATCATATGCAACTTGTTTAGAAAACCCATTTTCTAAATTGGTGTAAATATATTTAATTGCATGATCATATCATCAATTAAATATTAATTGGTGTTTGCTAAGCTTGTTATTGGGTATAACCCGACTTGGATCATAACGTACTAACCACATCAATATTCTAAGTGTCTTGGGCACACAGAATCCTACAATCTCCCACATGCCCAAGATTCATAGAAGATTGATGCAAGCAGTAAATACCGCCTAACAACGGTAATACGCATGACTTATAGCCATTCAATAACATCATCCCTTTCAAGTACCCTACTTGAAATGATTTAGGTGAATCAATCATCTATCCTTTTGTTTCAGATGTCATGTTAAATCCGAGGACACAGAATGATCATTCCTTGTTGTTTTAACTTAATCAGGCCTTAGACATCTAACTCTCAACGAATAAGAGGAACAAATTCCATCTTGACTACATACGTTTCTCACAAACACCTCGTGTCATACCTGAACATACCCTTATGTGCTGTCCACTATTTCAGGACAGTGAAGAAAAGGCTCAAGGTATAATACTTGGTGAATATCAAAACCCAATATGTATCTCAGGTCGGAGGATACCAAATGATATTCGCCTTTACTCAAACTTACTTATGATCAATCAATCAGATTCCATGTAGTAAAATTTGAGATGCGGGTTAGTCCAATATTTGTATCCCACAAATATCTATGAACCTTGGTAGCAACCCATTGCTCTATATTCATCCTTATGAATATCAACCAATCCAAGTTCATAATAATCTTACCTCACACTTGTTCCTACAAGTATGAACGACTACGGACATTTAGAGTAAACAATTTACTCATGGATTAAACATGCTAAATTGGAACATTAATTGAAACATTATAACCAAATAATTTTATTCAAATAATAAAGAGTTCCACATATACAAATACAAAGTTTACAGATCAAATCCAATCACTAGAATATCGAAGTCCCATGGCACAAGTATGACCTTCATGCTTTGCTTTTTCAAGGAGCTTCGTGAGAGGATCCGCAATGTTTTGATCCGTGTGAACTTTGCGAATACATATCTTTCCCTTTTCAACTTCATCTCGTATGTAGTTGAATCTCCGCTCAATGTGCCTACTCTTTTGATGAGCACGAGGTTCCTTGATTTGAGCAATCGCACCCTCGTTATCACAAAAGATCTCTAGGGGTCCTGAATGGAAGGGACAACCCCTAGATCGGCAATGAATTTCTTCAACCATGCAGCTTCTTGAGCTGCCAATGAGGCGGCGACGTATTCTGATTCTGTAGTTGATAGTGCCACCACATCTGCTTGGAGCTCTTCCAAGAGACCGCTCCTCCATTCAGAATGAAAATATATCCCGATTGTGACCGAGAATCATCACGATCAGTTTGGAAACTCGCATCCGTGTAACCTTTTACAACGAGTTGCTCATCACCAGATCCATAGATTAGGAACATATCCCTTGTCCTCCTTAGGTACTTAAGTATGTTCTTAACAGCCATCCAATGACTGTTTCCAGGATTTTGCTGGTAACGGCTTGTCATGCTTAAGGCGCATGACACGTCCGGTCGAGTGCATATCATCGCATACATGATGGATCCAATAGAAGATGCGTATGGGATTGCCTTCATTTTATCTTGCTCATCCTTTGAGCTTGGACATTGAGTCGTACTCAATATCGTTCCTCTTTGAATAGGTACGGTACCTTTCTTAGAGTTCTCCATCTTGAACCTTTTCAAGATTTTATCAATATACGCACTTTGATTTAAACCAATCAACCGCCTTGATCTATCCCTATAGATCTTTATTCCCAGAATATAGGCGGCTTCTCCAAGATCCTTGATGGAAAAACAACTTCCAAGCCAGGTTTTTACACCTTCCAAGGTTGGAATGTCATTTCCAAATAGTAGTATGTCATCAACATACAATACTAGGAAAGTTATTGTGCTCCCACTAGCCTTCTTATACACACAAGCCTCATCAGCGTTTTTGATGAAGCCAAATTTCTTTACTTCCTCATCAAAACGGTGATTCCAGCTTCTCGATGCTTGTTTTAATCCATAGATTGATTTCTTTAACTTGCATACTTTATTAGGATGTTTTGGATCGACAAAACCTTCAGGCTGAACCATATAGACATTTTCCTCAAGATATCCATTTAGGAAAGCGGTTTTGACATCCATTTGCCAAATCTCATAATCATAATGAGCAGCTATGGCAAACAATATCCTTATAGACTTTAGCATCGTAACAGGTGAGAAGGTTTCATCATAATCAACCCCTTGAGTTTGAGTGAAACCCTTTGCTACAAGTCTAGCTTTATAAGTATCCAAGTTTCCATGCATATCAGTTTTCTTCTTGAAAACCCACTTACTTCCAACTACCTTGGAATTAAGAGGTGGCACAACAAGTTCCCAAACTTGATTGTCATACATGGATTGCATCTCAACGTTCATGGCCTCAAGCCATTTGTCACAATCCAAATTGGACACTGCATCATGGTATGTGGTTGGTTCATCTGAATCTATCGCATAGCATCCATCCATGAAAAATCCGTATCTTTCAGGTGGATTACTAGTTCTATCACTTCTGCGAACGTTTTGTGTGTATTGATCAACCATTTGATCATCTTCAACATCCTCATGTTGAGTGCTAGTTTCAACCAAACGTGCATCGGGTTGTGGTTCTTGATCTTCCTCAAGATCCACTGTTCTACTGCTAGCTCCTTCCATAAGGAACTTTGCTTCTAAGAACTCACCCTTTCTGGCAAAAACACCTTTTGTTCCAGTGGATCATAGAAATAATATCCCATAGAATCTCTAGGATATCCAATAAAGATACACTTGGTGGATCGGACTTCCAATTTGTTTGGGGTGGGAGTCTTAACATAAGCTTCACAACCCCAGACCCTTAAGTATGATAGGGATGGAACTCTTTCATGCCATATCTCAAAAGGTGTCCTTTCCACCTTTTTGGTTGGGGCCATATTTAAAATACGGGCCGCGGAGAGCAAAGCGAAACCCCAAAATGATAGAGGTAATGTGCTTCTAGCCATCATAGATCGGACCATATCCAATAAGGTTCGATTCCTCCTCTCAGACACACCATTATGTTGTGGTGTTCCAGGTGGAGTGAGTTGTGAGACAATCCCACAACTCCTAAGATGATCTTGAAAAACATCACTTAGGTATTCACCTCCTCTCTCGGTACGGAGAACTTTAATTGACTTGTTGAGTTGATTTTCAACTTCATTCTTGAAGATTTTGAACATTTCAAAAGCTTCATCTTTGTGCCTTAATAAGTACACATACCCATAGCGACTATAATCGTCGGTAAAGGTAACGAAGTATCTTTCACCATTCCTAGTCATTGGCTTAAAAGGACCACATACATCCGAATGTATGATTCCTAATAAATCTTTTGCCCTTTCGTTAGTCCCACTAAAGGGTGCCTTTGTCATTTTACCTTGTAGACAAGATTCACACACATCAAATGAATCACATTCACTTGTTTTTAAAAGACCATTCTTTTGTAGTGTTTGAATTCTTTTCTTGTTTATATGACCAAGACGACAATGCCAAAGATAGGTATCACTCAAATCCAACTTGAGTTTCTTGGTGCTAGTTTGGTACAATGAACTATTTAAAGTATATTCATGAACCAATTCATAAATACCATTAATGGGTATAGCTTTAAAATAGAACATATCATTTAAAGAAACATGAATATCATTTTCAATAAAAGATAATACATAATCATAAAGTCTTAATTGGGATACAGAAATAATGTTCCTAGTCAAACTAGGAGCATACAAAACATTCTTCAAAATAACATCCAAGCCACTTGGAAGTTTTAGGATGTAGTCCCCACGAGCTTCAACTTGGACTTTTGTTCCATTGCCCATGAAGAAGCTAACATCCCCTTGATTGAAGTCCCTACTTCTTTTGAACCCCTGCAACAAATTGCAAATATGAGTTCCACAACCGGTATCTAATACCCATGTGTTTGAAGATGTAACATTAAGATCAATATGAATCATGTATGTTGTACCTGAGGTCTGCCCGGCATCCCTCTTTGCTTCCAACTCTTGGAGATGGACGGGACAATTCCTTGCCCAATGTCCAATCTCCCCACACTTGAAGCATGGGTCATTAGTAGCAACCTTTTGCTTCTTCTCTTGTGGTTTGGGTGGTACCCTTACCACCCATTTCCCCTTTCCCAAAACGGGTCCCTTACCCTTGGCAACCTTTGCCTTGGGTGCGGGATAAGGCCTTTTCTTGTTCCCACCTTCATTGATGGTGAGAACGGGTAAAACCCTTTTACCCATGGCCGCCTCGGCCGTTTTCAGCATTGAGTGAAGCTCACCAATGCTTTTGTCCCAAGCATTCATGTTGTAGTTCAACACAAATGTCTCGAACTTCTTGGTAAGGCCATTAAGGATCAAATCCGTGGCCAATTCCTTCGAGACGGGACAGTTAAGCCTCTCGAGGCGGTCAATATGACTTTTCATCTTAAGAACATAAGATGAAACAGATTGGTTGTCGTCCATACGACATGCATGGAGTGCTCGAACCGTTTCGAAGCGCTCAACCCTCGCTTGCTGTTGGAACGTTTCCTTCAGCTGGGTTATCATGTCATAAGCTCCGTGATGTTCATACTCCTTTTGGAGATCCGGAGTCATGCCCGCTAGCATGAGACAAGACACTTGGACGGAGTCCTCATTGTACTTCAACCAATCGTTGAAGGACTCCTGATCATCCTCAGTAGGTTGATCGGGGATAGGGTCGTCTAAAACATATGATCGTTTCTCTTGCTTGAGAACGATTCTCAAGTTTCGATACCAATCAATAAAGTTGTTATGATTTAGACGTTCCTTTTGGAGGATCGCACGTAATGATTGGTTGGACGCGGATGAGTTATCGTGATTTTCATTGTTGGTGGCCATCTACAAAATTTAACAAAGGTCTATTTAGTATTTTCGATATTGCTATTTTTAATAATTAACGCCTTTTAAGGTCATTTTTATATTAAAATCTAGAACCCAACATTACATTTAAATTGTGGTTAGGTGACCTTTATCCCACGATTTAAATTAATAAGGTGGTCAACGATTGACGGTTGCAACCATTTGCAACTTCTAGAGGCATGGGATCGACTTTAAACATCATATGCAAAGTCGGCATGTTAATCCCATCAACACCATTTGGAAACCATATTTAGGTGATCCATTTAACATGGTTTGCAAATCAAGTTATCCTACTTGCACACACGTGTGAGTTTACCCACATAAGTGGTTAGGTGACCTTTATCCCACCAATGTGGTACCCCCACCTAAATCATAAGTTCCCTCTAAATGGTTAGGTGACCTTTATCCCATTTAGAGTTTCCAAATGACTCAAGTGTTGTGCAAAAGGACGGTGTTAAACTTGTTTGTCAAAAGTTTAGAGATTTCATAATTCTAGTTTTAGAAAACTCTATGTACTTGTATTTGCATGCTATCAAATACAAGATACCCTATGGTTCCCTTTTAATAAAACTTCTTTTATTTTGAAATCATTAATCCTTTTAACAACCTTTTATTAGTCACTTAATGATTAGGAACCAAAAAATTCAGCTTGTTATGATAATTTATTTAGATTGTTAAGCATATCCATATATCAAACAATCAACATAAAATGAATAATCAAACAAGCATATTTCATACAACCACATGTGCATAACCATAGCCACTAAGATGACTACACTTGTTTGCCATCACAAGTGTTGTCATAAGGTCTTTCCTAAGGGTTAACAATGACACATCATATGTGTCCATGAACTCCCACTTGATTCCACATCCAAATGCTTCAAGTGTATATGTCTTTGATGTCCATCTTTGGGTCTTGATCTTGTGCATCTTCCTTTTACAAATTTGTATCCTAATACATTTTTCTAATAAAAGAAATGCACCTATTCTATTTATTACATAACCAAATGAATAAATAAATACAACCCAAATAATAAACATAAATATTACAACCCAATTGAATGAATAAAACTACCATTCCAATCATCCAAATCAAAAGGCCAAAGGCTAGGTTATGCACACTAAAATCTATTGATCATAACATCCAAACATATAATGAAACCCCACTTAAAACCACCAAATTTCAGCCCACATAAACTGAAATTTTGGGTTTTAAACATTGTCCAAACAATCAACATTCATAATATATATCTTTCAAGATCTAATCACTAGCATGTGTGATATGACCTTGAAAGTTTGGGGAATCATTCATACACAATATAGAAGCCCAAAATCAGTCATAAAAGGTAGATAATACTTCTTTAAAACCGATTTTAAAGAACAAGAACAAGCAAGTTATCCACATAACCGGCTCTTGATGCCATTGATGGGTTTGTTAGAACATAAAACCAAGTTTAACCATTTAAACTTTCAGAAAACGCAGCGGATATATATCTTTAAAACCGATTTTATAAGCTGAAAATATGTTCTTTAAGTGACCATACAAGTGTAAAACAAACCCATAATCAAAGGGATCTTTAATATGTGAATGAACAAGCTATGAACATCTATTAAACTACATAAAATCACAGCTACATAGAGCTGTGATTAACTACCTTTATCCAGCTGAAAAGTCGACCAAAAGAGGATGATAAAATGCAAGAAATCTCGGCCAAGGCTCCAAAAAGGATCCCTCAAGCTTGTATACCCCAAGCCTTGATGCAACCACCACTCTTGCTAGGGAGAGACACCAAGAAAGACACCAAGAACTCCAAAAGGAAACCCCTCTTTGATGCTGCTGGCCGTAAGTTTTGAGAGAGAGAGGAGGAGTTCTATTTTGTCTATTGCATGTATTGAATAATGAGAGTGTTGTGTGCAAGAGTAGTTAACACTTTGTGTGTTTTCAAGGACACAAAGGTCCAATAGGAATAAAGAGGGGGCGGCCAAGGTTTTTAAAAACATAAGATTTCCCTCTCAAATTTTGTCACACATTAACTAGTTAACTAGTCCTCCTACTAGATATATACAACTAACCTTTTAATTGTATAATCTATACACTCCCATTATTAATTTGTAATGTTATCTAACTTATTTAAATAACATTACAAATAATATTATTGAACAAAATATCCTAATAAATTGTTCCATATCATATGCAACTTGTTTAGAAAACCCATTTTCTAAATTGGTGTAAATATATTTAATTGCATGATCATATCATCAATTAAATATTAATTGGTGTTTGCTAAGCTTGTTATTGGGTATAACCCGACTTGGATCATAACGTACTAACCACATCAATATTCTAAGTGTCTTGGGCACACAGAATCCTACATGGTTAGGGTGGTAAAGTAGTTTGATAGAGCTAAGAAACGACAAATCTCTGAGAAACTTTCATCTTTCTCAGAGCTTAACAGAGCAACTTGGTTATGTTGCCTGTGAAGTTGCATGGAGAAATCTAGGTTGATTCTGAGGTTTAGGTTGGCCATTTTAGAAGCTTAAAATGAAACAATGAATGAAAATAGTTTTGTATTTTAGTTTTGAATATAGATACACCTATTGCTCTAGAAATGCCTAACTTTGAACAAGAAACGCCTAAGGGAATCCCTTAATTGAATTCTAAAACGTCTGAATGATGATGCGCCTGAACAGTTGTCAAACGCCAAAATAGTTATCAAACGCCTGAACAGTTGTCAAACGCATGGGGTACTTTGTTAAAATTTTGATTTTTAACCTAAAACGCCCAAATAGTCTTCAAAAGCCTAGAATTATATAAGTTTCAAACGTCCAAACAGTCTTCAAGCTTCCAAACAAGGGTAATACACCCAATTCTGAAATGCCTAAACAATGCTCAAAGGGCTAAACAGTTGTGAAGCCCCTTAACACTTAAGAAATTTTCAAATGATTTTACACTTCAAGCGCCTAATTCATCATCTTCATAACAACCAGATCTTATCAATTTCTTCAAAACTTGTTCAATTGATCTAAAAACTTCCAATTAGGTAGTATATAGACCGATTAACAATCCTCAATCATTATTTCAATCAATTAACAATAACAAGTCTGTTTTTCTGATTGAATTAAGTTCGAGAATGAAGAACTACTTTCGCACGCAAATCAGATCAGAACTCATATATGAATGGATTAAACACCAAATTATGACTCAATTCATGTTTCTGTGGATGAAACACAACTGAATTCAACAATTAATTGGTCAAATTGCAATCAATCACAGATTCAAGTGACACACAGAGCCCAAAATATTGATAATAAGCTCTAATCACTGAACCGAAAGTTTTGATACTATTTAATAGGTTCAAATGGATCGATCTATGATGATATTGTAGTGCAATGATCAAATAAAACACAATGAAATCAAACACAAACAATTACTTCAAAAAGTCATAGTTTCATTGATAGTAACAAAAGTGGATACAAAGTGAATGATGGTTAACAACAGTTTTCTCAACTCACCTACACTTACCAAGACTTACCTACCAACACTTACACATGCAAAAATACATAAAGTATCCTATTTATACTCTCAAATGAAAAAAAAGGAACATATATTTACAAAATAAGTCCCTACACTATAACAAAATAAAATGACAAATTTTATCTTCAAAGAGCTCCAATAGAATAGACTATGATGAAGTGTTTGCTCTTCTTGCCAGATTAGAAGCCTTATGCTTTACCTTTCACATTCTGCATCTATGAAATTCCTGTATATCAAATGGATATGAAGTGTGCTTTTCTTATGGAAAAATAGCAGAAGAAGTCTATGTGAGTCAACCACCAGGCTTTGAAGACCCGAATTTCCCTCACAGGGTATACAAGCTTGACAAAGCTTTGTATGGTCTATATCAAACCACACGAAAGTGGTATGAGTCTCCATCATCTTTCCTTCTTGAACACGGATATAAGAAAGGAAAGATTGATCAGACTCTTTTTAGAAAAAGAAAAGGAAAAGAAACGTTGATGGTTCAGATTTATGTGGATGATATCACCTTTGGATCTACAAACAAGCAACTTTACAAAGACTTTGAAGACCTTATACATTCTAAATTCCAAATAAGTTCCATGGGGGAACTCACATTCTTCTTAGGGTTGCAAGTACAACAAACAACTAATAGAATCTTCATCAATCAATCAAAATATATGGAAACAATGTTGAATAAATTCCATTTTGTAGATTAACAATCCATTAGAACTCCCGTGGATACAAAATTGAAGATTGGTCCTGATCTAGAAGGCAAATCAATAGATCAGACTCACTATTAATCTATGATAGGCTCACTTATGTATCTAACAGCTAGTAGACCTAACATAATGTTTGGTGTTTGTGTATGTGCCAAATATCAAGCAGATCCCAAGGAATCACATATGAATGTTGTTAAGTGGATATTCAGATATCTCAAGGGCAAGCCTGCACTTGGATTATGGTATCCAAAGGAAGGGGATTTCAATCTATATGCCTACACTGACAGTGACTACGGGCAACACAACTTCAACAGGAAGTCCACTTCTGACGGTTGTCAGTTTCTTGGTCCCAGACTGTGTCCTGGTAGTGCAAGAAGTAGACAAATGTGTCTTTTTCAATAGGAAAAGCTGAGTATATAGTAGCTTCCGCTTATTTCTCTCAAGTTCTCTAGATTCAAAACCAGAGCTTGATTATGGTTTTAACTTCTTTGCACACTCCAATTCATATTGACAAAACAGTAGCTATGTTTATAACAAACACATTCATATTGACAACACAGTAGCTATGTTTATAACAAACAATCCTGTTCAGCACTCAAAAACAAAACATATTGAAATTAGATACATTTTTTAAGAGACTGTGCTGAAAAGGGGTTAATCAAATTGATTCAGGTTTACACTGATAATCAATTAGCTGATTTATTTACTAAGGCATTTGATCCTAATCGGTTTGAATTCTTTGTCCAATCAATTGGCATGATTTACCTTGAGTAAAAATTAAAAGATTTTCAAAAACATTCAAATATAACAAAAAATACAAAAAGAAGTTATTTCGTTAAAGAATATGCTATATACTTCAATTGGGAAATGATATAATTACAGTCTTTATATCATACACTGTGCTTATTTCAATATCCTAAAGACTGAGTTGACTTATCTGATATGCGGGTAGGCTCAACTTGGAAAAGAAGATACATGTTGTGATGAATTAGAACTCATATTCAACTATGAAACATTCATCTCAAAGTATCAGTAAATATTGACTTATCCAAGTGTGTGTGTGTGATGAAGAACTAGATTAGGTTGAACTTACCTTAACTAGCGAAACTATGAGCGAAACTATATTTTTACTCATAGTCAGCTGACCTAGTTAACCCTGTGAAAGTGTGCTTCATCGCCAGGCGTACCTAGGTCATGGACTAGGTTGTCCAGTGAAACTGTTAGCAAAACTAAGGCAGCTTATATATTGAATTGTTTATCTCATTGTAAGAAAGTTTTGCAAAAACCTAATATGTAAATATCTTGTTGCAATTCTGTTTTATTGGTTGGAATTTTATTGTATTCATCTTGATCCTTTGTTTTTCATGATTGTGTGTGTGTTTTGATGATTATTGAATATCTTTGAAACTTGATCATTGTGTTGATTGTGTTTTGAATGTTTGATCAGTGGATTATGTACATTTTGTGTACTAAATGCACTGTATATCGATCAAATGGACCAACAAAATGGTATTAGAGCCTTAGTGCTCTTGAGTGATTGAGTTTTTGGGTCTTTTGGTTTAAAATCACTTTTTTATTAATTCTGGATCTGTTCTGATTGATTTGGATATGAAATTTGATTAAGATCTGTTAGTGTTTTGTGTGGGAAGCTATTGTAATCATCAGATCTCAAATTCATTGAGATTTGGGTAATTTTGGATCAAATTCATGGTGAAAGCTTTTTCAGAATCATCAGGCGAATTGTGTATATTCCAACGAAACTATAGCTTAAAGCAGTGAAACTATAGTTTCCTTGCTTGCTAACATTGCTGTGTTGGTTCATGCGAAAGTATCAAGTTTGAACGAAAGTTCGCCATGACTGGGTGCGAAAATCAAGCGAAATTGCTGTCAAATTTCTTCCTGAACGAAAGTTCAACTAGTTTCGGGCAAAATTGTCGTGCAAAACTAGCATCAATGAGCTTCTGTCTTGCGAAATTGTTGCCGAATTTACCAGCGAAATTAGCTGCAAAATTAGATTGTTTTCTGTGAAACTAGTTGGTTGATCATGTCAAAAATAGAACACTAACACTTTATGATTTAGAGAGCGTGGCACCAAACCGACCTCCAAGATTAATCAACGGGGATAATTTTGAAGACTAGAAGAGATGTTTGAAGGCATTCTTTTACTACACATATCACAATCAATGGGAATCTATTATCATCGGTACACACATTCCTACTGTTATCACTGGAGAGGTTTTTTCACAAAACAAAGATCCGTCCATTTTTACGGAGAGAGATCTGAAACTGATTGACAGAGATCAAAAGGCATTGGAGCCTTAACTTTGTGTCTTGCTCCTGACATTTACAACTGATTTGCTGAACACAAAAATGCCAATTCATTGTATGATACTCTGTGTGAATTCTATGATGGCAATGCTGAGTTGTTAAAAGATAAAGGAATACAAGCTAAGAAATAGTTCATATAAGGATTCCTATAAATATGATGCAACCAAAACATCTAAAGTCTCTCTACATGCATGCACTGAAGAACAGAAGTAGAAATGCTTCAGAAGTTTTACACCATGCACTAGAAATATTCTAAGTGTAAAATCTTCCGAAGCCAAGACCAACATCTTCCAAAGCCAAAAGTGAAGTCTTCCAAAGCTTCAAAGACAAAGTCTTCCGAAGCCAAAGAGTGAAGACAGATTTCTTCCGAAGACTTTTAGTGATATGCCTTTATCTGATGTACTTTACCATAAAGCTGGACCACCTTTCCGCTGCAACTCTGTAAAGTCACCAACTTACATGAGTTGTGAAAAGGTCCATGCTTTTGGTAACTGTACATTGAGGTCTTGAGTCCATGCTTTCTACTTTATGTACTTTTATTCTTTTTGTCATGTATTAGCATGTGAGCTATGGCATGTTATAGTCACTAGTCAAAAGGCAAATCTGCCTTTTGACTCTACATTTGATTTTGTAGTTGTCTAGTCAATTGTATCCAGCTGGCCTTCAAAGTATGGCCGGCTGTAGGATGTAGTATAAAGTATCTCAAGTACTTGTAACTTTCCATCGTATGCTTTGTAACACGAGTAATAAAACTTGAGAAGCAATATATA